>JADBJO010007110.1:50000-57500 GCA_016801955.1 Conus betulinus
GTTGGATTTTTTGTTTTTCTTCCCTTGGTAGTGAAATTACCACAACATGTCAGGTAATAGTTCGCTATTTCATGCCAAGGTTGGATCAAAATGGAAAACCAACTTTCGCTGATGACTTTTAGACAGAAAACAAAATGTAACTTTGGAAAGATAATACGAAACATTCGGTTTTTCAAACAGACTTTGATGACCCCAATATGTTTCTAGTGGAGGTAGCAATTTGTACACTGTAACATCAAATGCACACAGGCTATGTACACACGAGGCATGAACTCATGATAAACAGTCAGCACTTTCTTCTTTTCTAGTTCAACAGCTAAAAAATCGAAAAAAAAAAAATTGTAAACAATTAGTTGCACCATTGATAACAAATTTGAAAAGAGAGTACATTCATCGATCTTCAATGCTGAACCAGGACAGCTTAACCCAAGCCGAGTACCACTCCGCTGACTTTCTTACTATCCAGGTCCAAGGACAGAAGCAAGCCATGGGAAATGTGGTGGATTATAACTCCAAATATGCGAGCGACTTTTGTGCAAAAGATCAAACACAACGGACTATGTCAAAGACCATGTGTTCTAAGTTCTTACTGGCTATGGTTTACCGGGTTACATACACTTGAATTGAAGGAGAAATCTGGGGTTTGACTTAAATAGTTGTGGTCTGTTTTCTGGAATACAGAGATTGCCGGACTATACCCTACCCTCCATCTGGTAATCCTGTCAAACGTTCTGACTGGACATTACGCAGCATGTTGCGAAATTCTTTTAGCGAACATACAAAAATTTTTGGTAGGGAATAGCTCGAGTCAATTTAGTTCACATGATAGAAAATCATTGCTCAAGTGTAAAACGGTCTATTTTACATTCTGCCAAAAATCCGCGAAGTAGTCAATTGATACTTGATAAGGGCACGACTTTGGTACATTTGTCTTCTTCAGTCTAATCATTACTTCCAGAAACATAGAGTTTTTTTTATTAATATAACGCGACACTGAAATGATTTGCAAATTGTTGTAATATTAGAGTTCACGTACTTCACAAATTCAGGTAAAGTCACATTTTAAATCGGTATTATGACGACGTGCATAAAATATAGAGAGGTATGGAGGCAGACAATAATACAGAAAAACGAAATGTATCCACGAGTAATATAAACAGAGATCAGCGCTGTAACACCGGGAATACAGAACCGGCCTGTCCCATAAATTAGTACGGTACAGTGAGAGGCATAAAATAGGAATAGGGATATCGGTTGAACTACCCCTTCAACGGCCAGGGGAGTGTGAAACCCCATGAAATGTGGAGAGAGGTATCTTACTGAACAGATTCTTTAACCAGTGAGTCTGTGAGACCCAATGTACACAGTATACAAATTGGTTGATATGTGATGAGGCACGCAATGTGTATACACACAACAACAACAACAACAACAACAACATCAACAACAACAACAACACAACGAAAACACGAAAAAGATGTCCTGTGGCATTTGTATGAATATCTGCAGAGGAATAATGATAAAAATGGCTGGTTTGTTGATCAATATTTAGATCGAATAATTCATGTCTCTGTTGGCTTGCTGGTTAGGTGGCTGGTCTGTTGTTTCCAGGTTAGGTGATGTTTTTCATGTCTATGGGTGGACTGTATTGTTGACGGGTGATGTGGTGCATATTTAGAAGATCTGACTTTTTCATACTCCCACAAGAAAGCTATGTTTTCATCTGAGCCCGTTGGTTGATTGGTCGAGTAATTGTTCGTGTGTTGAGTGACTATACAAAATTTACTGAGCCGATTCTAACGAAGCTTGGAGAATGATTTAAGGCAGCCCAAGAATGATCCATTTCTGTGTCAGTTTGTAGTGTGGATCTGTATCAAACATTGGACCAGGATCTATTGACAAGAATATTTGAAGTGTCCAGTGAATGTGAGCAGAATGATATCGCTGTTTATGGACTAACTATTTTTCAAGTCCTTTATTCTCATGGAATACCAAACAAATCTAGTAATACGAAACTTAATGTTTTGCATTTTCCATGTCCCAACAAATATTTGCACGTGGAGTGGCTATTTCAGTCCGTACGTACTATTACCTTCCTTGGTGGAAAAAGATTTTATTCACGAATTGATTGGACTATAGGATTATCTACAAAAAACCCGCCTGTATGTACTGAAGTTGCAATAAACACACATTTTCCACCTTTCTTTCCTTTTCCTTTCTTGATCAAAGGGGAAGAGTGTATCCTTGATTTGTTTACCATGACAGAGGTCTGCATTCTCTTGAGTGCCTTTTTTGTTCCACGTGTTTTTTTTTTTTTTTCAATGTCATTGTGAGTTCATTCAGACACTCCCATAATCCGTGACTGGTAGCACGAAATACAACTCCAGAAGAATCAGGACCCATGATTGTTGTGATGACATCCCCGTCGTCTGGCTACATGACGATGAGAAATCTGAGTCATGACGACCCTGAGGTCGTGTGTGGATATCTGCCTGTTCGGATTAGAAGAACAGTCATGTTAAACGTCAAGACGATTACGTTACCTGCGCCTCATATCCGACTACATCATCATTCTCAGCACTCTAAAATACAAAGTATACGATTTATTCATTATGATGAGCCATACGTATTTCCTGCAACAACACTGGGTGTTAGAGTCGATAGAGAGTCATGTATCAGGGCGTATTGCTTTCATCTCCACTTTACCTTTTTTCCTGAAGGTAAAGCACCTAAAAAATTACCCAACCGTTTCTGGAACTGTTCGGTGGATAATTATTCCAGTTTTCGTCGCCACATAGAATGTAACGTGGTGGCAGAGTGTGTGAGGATGGACGGGATGAAACAGAACACTGTCCCTACAGCAATCCTGACTGTCCGGGCATGATACCAATGTGTGGACGGTGCTACTCTTTTGTGCGTAATCTGCCTGGATGAATAATGACAATGTAGATCTAAAGAGAGTAATTGACAAACATTGTGATTCCTTGGGAGGTACAGTAGGTCTGCCGTTGTGTGTGGTTGACTGGTTTGGTGCAGTGTTTAACATGTCAGGGATTCATGGGGCGAAGCTGTCTGGGTTTTGGGTTGGTATGGTCACCAATGGTTTGTCATCGCCTCCTATGTACAATTTTGAATTTCTTCAGGGCAGAGCTGCGCTTTATCACACAGTTCCAACTTTAGAAGAAACATACCTCCACGATGGGCACATAATTTGCTATTATTCTCTATATTCGAATTTCATGGTGTATCGTTATGATTCCTGCGTGCATAGGTATGGAACAGGGGGCAGAAACTGTACAGTTTGCATATTCAAGACAAATAGGACGGGTGAACAGTTATTTGATTTACAAACAGTTTCCCTGAACACCTCTCCATCTGTGCTGCCACAGCGACAAGAATTCCTGTATTTTTGCCATGGTGGTCATATAACATACACATTTCTTCTCTGTGGCTTTAATCAGTTCAAAGTGTGTAGTAAAGAATACACATCCTGTCATTTTCATTATCGCTCCACACGTGACAGCCAGTTAGACTTAGCTGAAGAGCACAGCATATTAATCCCCACATTTATGTGCAGTGATGACGTCACCACACTGTCATACTCTCTGGTGTGCAATGTCATACATGATTGTGAGGACAGGAGTGATGAATCATTCTGTAAATATCCTACTTGCATCAACATGTTCACGTGTAATGATGGTCAATGTGTTTCTTACACCAAGATTTGTGATCAGGTACTGCATTGCCAGGATCACACAGACGAACGTGGCTGTACTCCATACAAATGCGTACGCACTTATCACCCATTTTTTGCCTCCCCTGCTCTGGTCAATTTTGATGGCATTAGGATGTTTCATTCCACCCCATTATTCTCAAATGAGTCATGTCCTGACAGTCATTACCGTTGCCCTAATGACATCAATGACTGCTTACCTGTCTACACACGATGCAATGGAATGTACGACTGCAGGGACCGCAAGGACGAAGATGGCTGTGAGGACATGATGTGTTCAGGATTCTTCAGGTGCAGAGCATCCACAACCTGTCTACACACTGACCACCTGTGTGATGGCTGGTCTCACTGTCCAATGCATGATGATGAAATAGTGTGTGACACACAAGTTGTCCTGTGGGCTGTCTGTGTCAAGGTCACTCGTTCCGCTGTCTCCAGCCTTTTTCTGCCACACAATTTCCACATATTCGTTTTTTGGATGGAACCAGTTCTGGAATCACTCTTTATCACGTCAGTCGACTCAGCTATCTGGTTCATCTTGTTCTCAGTCAGTGTTCTTTAACTGTCATTCCCACCATGAAATTGCTGAATCTGAGGTTTCTGGACCTCTCTGACAACAAACTGAGGCACGTGAACATGAGTACTTTTCTTCCATTGGACAATTTACAATCGTTGTCACTTTCACATAACCCCATCACTTCTCTCTACACTGATTTATCATCTGTCGTTCAACACAGTAATCTGTTGTTAGTAGATCTGTCATTCACTGCACTTGAAGTGTTTGAATCAAGAGTTTTCTCGCCATTTGTTCAAACACAGAAGCTCAACTTAACTCTTACTACGATCCACACCATCACTGGCAGTGGATTTCAGTTCACACCACGATTAAGAGAACTCCATATGGATGGCAGTCCTGTGACAAAGTTCCCACTGAACATGTTCATGTATCTTTCCCGCTTACAACTTGTTTCTACAGACAACTATAAAATATGCTGCAAAATAACTCTCCCGAGTAATTTTGATGTGGCTTCTTGTCGTGCCCCCAGAGATGAAATTTCCTCATGTGAAGACTTGCTACAGTCATGGTTTTACCGAGGGTTTCTTTGGATACTTACTTGTCTATCACTGAGCGGTAATGTTTTCTGTTTCTGCGTGCGTTTAACAGCAAAACGTATGACGTCGTCAAGTGGATTCAGTGTCTTTGTACTCAATCTTACGCTGGCTGACTTTCTGATGGGTGGGTATATTGCAATTATTGGAATTGCTGATGAACAGTTCCGTGGCAATATTTCCAGTTTGAAGACACATGGAAGGACAGTGTAGCCTGCAAAGCAGCTGGTTCTCTGTGTCTGTTGTCCAGTGAAGTGTCAGCTCTGATCATCTGGCTGATCACACTGGATCGTTTTCTTGTCCTTCATTTTCCATTTACCACCTTAAAATTTGGGAGAAAGTCAGCAACTGTGGCCTGTCTGTTGACTTGGGCCATGTGTTGGATTCTGGCCTTACTGCCTTCCCTCCCCACACTGTCACACTGGCAGTTTTATAGTCAAACGGGCATCTGTATTCCACTACCAGTGACGAAGCAAGACTTTAAAGGAAAAGAATACTCGTTCAGTCTGCTTGTTGTCTTTAACTTCATTCTGTTCTTATTTATCTCTGCTGGCCAAGCGCTGATCTACTGGTCAATACAGAGCAATACTTTCAAGACTAACACGACCAAAGTATCACGAGACATGACTATAGCTCAACGACTGATCACTGTTGCAGTGACAGACTTTATGTGCTGGTTTCCCATTGGACTGTGTGGGATGTTGGCAGTGGCCAGAGTTCCCATACCTGGTGAGGTGAACGTGGCACTGGCTGTATTTGTGTTGCCCTTGAACTCAGCATTAACCCCTTCATGTATACCTTTAACTCATGGGCAGAAAAACGTAGACAGTCCAATGAATCCAAACTTCTGCAATGGCTGGAATCTCATTCTGACGTAACTGTCGCTCAGTAGGCTTTGATCTTTTACTTGTTCATGCTGAAGCAGATGTGAAAATAAGATCAAACTATTTAGATTTTTTTTTATCCCGCATGATGCGACTATTCACTTAGATTGTTAGACACATTTGGAAATTAAATTTCTAGAATATTTGAAGCCATATACATTTCAACATTAAAATACGTATATTCTAACATTCTCAGTTTAGTCTGGTATTGAGAAAAGTATCTGGGAATTGGAGAGAAAAAAGGAGCAGAAAGAATGTTATTGCGAAAATGAAGGGACAAGAAAATTTGATCGTAGAAGAACAGTTTCGAAATCTCCGAAAATCTTTAGGGCTGCATTTCGACCTCTATACCGCTTGTTCGCTCTTTGGGTAACACCTCAATTAACCAAACGATTCCAGAGGTTTAACCACTTCTTTCTATGGGAAACATTGCGCTTCTTGTGCCTTACTTGTCGATCGATTTGTCCATGTGAGCCGGACTGCACTCTGAGAGCAGACTTCCTCACAAGACAGTGGAGGTTAGATTTTACAGAGCAATTTTTTTTACTGTCAAGAGAGAAGGTTAGAATATGAATATAGGGATTTATGTTTCTCATCCAAAGGCTACTCAGACAACCTATTTACGTTTTGCTTCTTGCATCTAAGACGTTAGAAACTTTCACTTGAAGTCACATGTAAAAATCGCAACACTACAGCAAAATGGTGAAACATCTGCGTGTGATGTTCGTGGAATCGACGAGGACCACTTTAGTTATCTAGGGGTTGAGGGAAGGGGGAAGGAGGGAGAGGACGATCTGTTCATACGCAGGTGGCTCGTTAACAAAGTGCATGCACGGAATGTGCGGTGGCAGCTTGGACAGGCAATGTGGAAGACCTGCCCTTGATTGCTGGTGTGTGACTTTCCTTCCTGTCTCTTTGTTGTGCTGCAGCTATCCTCCTTTCTTCACATAATAAGGCACCTTTGCGGATAAAGTAGCACCATCTAGCTCGATCATAGCAGTTTTTTTTTTCTCATGCATCAGTGTTAATGTTTACCGCTTTTACGGAAGTTTTGAGAGTGTCTGTGAAGTGTTTCTTCTGATCTCCATGGGAACGTTTTCCTCGTTGCAGCTCACCATAATAGTTTGGTGGAGCTGTTGGTCTGGCATGCGAGCTACATGACTTGCGCATCAAAGCTGAGACAGCATCAGGATGGTGTGAAGGCTCGGCAGGCCTGCTTGGTCAGTGCCCCTGTGTCTGGGATTTTGTCCTGCCATTTTATGCTTAACAATCTTCTGAGGCAAACTGTGTGGAAGTAATTCAGCTGTTTGGCATGCCCTAGGTAGACCATCCATATTTCACACATGCGTAGAGGAGAGTGTGGGGAAAACAACTGCTCTATACGCCTTGATCTTGGTCTCGAGACTGATGTCTCTTCTACTCCAAACATTGGTGAGTAGTATGCAAAGGTTGCACTTGCTTTTGCAATTCTGATGCACACTTCATCGTCGCTGGTGAAGTTCTGGGACAGGATGTGCCCAGGTAGGTGAATTTATTCACTGCAGCGAGTCTCACACCTTTGATTGAGATGTTAGGCTCATCGTTAGGGTTGCCTGGCGCAGGGTGGTGATGCAGAACTTCCGACTTCTTTTGTATTTATCGTGGGACGGAAGTTGGCACAGGCTAAGGAAAACTTGTTGACGCTGGGTTGCATCATAGTTTCTAAGACAATGGTTGAGAGCACAGTCATCAGTCTACGATGCCTACATCTCCTTCTCTGAAGGCGTCAGTCAG
>JADBJO010007110.1:62500-72500 GCA_016801955.1 Conus betulinus
TTCCATGAGAAGCGAGAACTGACCTTTCTTGCATGCGTCTTCCAGGTCTATTGCAACAGCCAGCGTTTGTTCCTTTTTTTTTCTTGTTGTTTTTGAATCTTTCGTATACTTCATAGGCAAAAGCAGACACAATTCCCATATAATTTTACCTGTTTTGTAGCATCATTGATTAATTTGAATATTAAAAGAGACTTACCTGGAAGTTGCAGTTTAATGGAGGTTATTTCGAGGATGCTGTTGAGTAGACGTGTACATGGGGAGGACGAAACCGCGCGCGTGCCTCAGACTTCAGCTACCTGTGATCCCTGAGAACAAACTCGGAAGGGAGGGTTCAATGGAAGTACCTCGAGTTGCTGATGGGTGGGCACATGTATACCTCTACCCAAAAGCATCCTGGAAATAATCTCCATTAAACTTCAGCTTCCATGCTAAAGAAAAATCTGAGCCTCATGAGAGATCAGAAGGACAACAAAAATTGCGTATCTTTCTGGAGGGAGAGCTCACTCACGCCGGCTCCTCGACTAAGCAATTACTGTCGTCAGTGGGGGACTTAGTAGGTGGTGTTCTGCGTATATTAGATCAGAACAGGCGCCACTGAACACCACCGAAGTGACTTGGCAGCAGCACAGTGTCTCCTCCGGTGGGTTGCCTCTTGACGACTTGACATTGCTCCCTGTGGATTACCGGTGCCGGGGCTGCGACAGGGCCTGACTGGGCTGTGGCTGTGGACGGGGTGTCGGAATGAGCGGCGTGGGTGCACTGCCTCTGAGGTGGCGCAGAGGTTGGGACAGCAAAAAACCCAAATTGCATATCTTCAATTAAAACGTGAAGTTGGTTCTGTTCTAGGGCTGCCAGACCTGGTGAATGACCAAGGCAATACAACAAAAACTTCAGATCTTCATCAACACCTGTCTGTGGCGCATCTTCAAAATCAGATGGCCATAGAAGATACACAATGAAGATCTATGGAAGCAAGCCGGACAGGAACCCGTGGCCAAGCAGCAGATTCTGCGGAGGAAGTGGGGCTGTATTGGACATACTCTCAGGAAGCCAGCATCCGGCACCACACGCTAAGCCTTGACATGGAACCCTCAGGGGAAAAGGAAGAGAGGCTAACCTCACAATAGCTGAGGCGAGACACTGAGGTAGAGATGAAGAGGCAGGGGACCAACTGGGCAGGGCATTCAGCGAGCAGCCCAGAACCGAGTGCGATGACGGAGTGTTGTCGATGGCCTATGCTCACCCTTGAGCTATGGGCCTAATTAAGTAAATAAACTTCAACTTCCAGGTAAGTCTTGTTTCATTTTGAAATTATTCCTCGTTTGTTGATTGCTCAGACGTATACATGTGGAGATTTTAACGTCAGTGATCGCACGTTATTCCTTAAAACGTCAGGCTCTGAAAGGCAATCAGTCCATAATATGAATTACTTCCATTTGTCTACAAATGTGTCCAGCACGGACTGGGAAAAACTCTTAGTCTTCATAAAACCACCATTTCCATCTTCATTCTGTTTAATGACCCTGTGGTAGAATCTTGGAAAAGTGTTCCTGTTTTGACCATCCACCTGCTTTAAGGATGCTGTACACCTCTGCTTAAGGCTGCAGAAGTAGTATTACCAGCCCAAGTGCTGTGAGCTGAGTACTTCGACATGTCTATATTCCAGCCCATAAACAGCACATCTTTCATCCAACGAGAAATGGCGGCGTCTCTTTCCACAGGTGCAAAAGGCTTGATGCAATTGATAAAAAAGTGCTTTCCCAGTTCGTCAGTGGGCAGTCTTTTTCAAATACTGCCGAAGTTGGTGAACCAGACACGATTTCTTGTTTTCAAAACAAAGTATGACGTAAGGCTTAAAGTGAGTCCCTGGTTTGGTTTGTTTTAAAAGAGAGCTACATACAAGTACACATTTAGACTCATGGATTTTTACATCATCAACAGTAAGACAATGGAGAGTTTGTCCTCTCTGACCAGAGAGTAATGCAGTAACATAAATGTTCTGAGTGTGAGTTTCAGAAAGCTGAGCTGTTCTGCATCTGGCCACTGTGCTAACATGTCAATGACTGTGTCTACATCCTACGTGTCACAGTACTTTGGGAGTGATGGTCTATGTTGAACATACATTTGACAATTTTACAGACTATATGATATTGACCTATTGTTTCTGCGTTATCAGGACAAAGGTATGCTGAAACCGCACTCCTAGCGAGGTTAACTGTACTATAACTAGTACCTGCAGCGTACAGTACTGCCAAAAAAAATGCCACATGCTCATGAGTACAAGTAGTGACTTCATTTCTGCTTACAGATTTCTGCCATTTTTGAATGTAGGTGTTGTAGGACTTATAGGTGCTGGGTCTCTACGAATCCATAATTAGAGCAAGCAACTGAATTTCCTGATAAACCAGAAGTTTAGAAAATTTTTTGCCGAGATCTTGCAGACAAGCAGGGTTAGCCGACGTTTCTGAATGAGAGGATGAACTGCTCTGAGGTCGCGCTGGGAGGTGAAAAAGGTGACGTCTACACCCGAGTTCTACTGGAGGGCAGAAGAGAGAACATGTTGAAGCGCAGCGAACCAAGGTTGTGTCGGGCAGTTGGGTACCCACAATTACCCCCTCTGCATGGTCTCTCCGGATCTTCTGCAGCATCTGTCTTATGATGCTGAAAGGTGGAAATGCATACCACTGTAAATGCTCCCAAGAGATGGAAACAAAGCATCAGTTGCTTCAGCTTCTGGATCCGGCCTGTATGAAATGTATCTCCGCATTTGGAAGTTCTACTGGAAGCAAAGACGTCAATATCTGGACAAGCCCTGAGCTGTTGGAAGGCAGACTGGAGAGCCTGCTCATCAAGTTGCCACTCAGCATCAGTGTTCTGACACCTGGACTCCTTGTCAGCTGTCCTGCACCATTCCCTGGAATGTGCGCTGCACTGATCCACATATTCTTAGAAATGGACCATGACCAAATTGTAAATGCCATGCCATTACAAGCATCTAAATGGCTTGTTTCCCATGCGATTGATACAGCTGACAGCTGGTGTATTGTCTATCGTTATCCAGACACGTTTTTTTTTCCAGTTTTTCCTCAAATGATCGCAAAGCAAGTAAAACAGCTTTCAATTCCAAATAATTAATGTGAAAGAGACCTTTTCATGCGACAAGCAATGTCCACCTGAAGCTGTTTCTTCACACTCGCAACTTCAACCTGTGCCACTAGCATCAGTGGTGACGACTATATCTGGTTCAGTGCTGAAAGTGTCCTCTTCTGTATCAGACACATTGACAATCCACCAATAATTAATTTCCTCCTTATTCTCTTCAGACAACTGCATGAGTTGATCAAAGTCACCTCTGCTCCTCTTCAAAGCTATTTTTTGCCTTTCTCAAGCTGTCTGCAATAGAGAGGTCCATACCTGGCAGGGTTTGGGCCCGATAGTCCGACACTTCACGATTCCGACGTTTCGAAAGTTCGACAAATCACGATTCCGACGTTTCGACAATCCGACAATTTTGTCGGATCAACGAAACTTGTTTTGTAATGTTTTATTTTGTGCCAATAGTTCGACACATCACGTTTTCGACATTTCGACAGAGGAAGTGGGGTTAAAGACAATACCCAGAGAGAGAGAGAGAGAGATTTTACTTTCAATATGTCAGACTAACAGGTGTTAAAAAACTGGGTTGTGTGTCGGATTATCGAAACGAGTTGGAATTGTCGGGATCGTGGGATGTCGGACTATCGCTACTTTTTTCTTACAGTGTCGGATTATCGAAACATCTGAACATGGGGTGTCGGACTACCGATGTGTCGGACTATCGAAACGTCGGACTACCGGGCCCAGCCCACCTGAACAGCAGCAAAACTAGCTACAATTTTTCCTAAAACTTGAGCAACCTCACGGATTGTGTGACTTTGCTCATCAAGAAGCCTTTGACAACTAGACAGTATGCTGACAGCCCTCTCAGTGCTAAGAGTGATTTTCATGGAGACAGAATATATCATGACTCCAATCCTTGTTGTGGGCTGAATAACCGACTTGGTTGGATGAATGATAAATCCTAACTTTTGAAACAAATCAGTGGTGTCTGTAACATTCCTCTTGCAGTTGCTCTCTGTGAGTCCAATCAACAAAAACTAATCCAAAAACCCTGTAAATACATGACCTTTCATTCTAAGGGAGGCATAGACAGGTTGTAACAGCTTTGTGAACACATGGGGAGCTGATGATAGGCCATTGGGGTAAAGCACTGCATTCATAGAGTTGATCTCTCCATTGGAAAATGAGTAGTTTCTTGTGCTGTTCATGGATTGCTACACTATAATAGGCATCCTTCAGACCAATTAAAGCCATAAAGCATCCTTGAGTTATCAAAGTCAGGGCAGTGTTCAGAGTTTCCATTTTGAATTGATGATAATGACTTCTAAATTGAGTCTTTTTAGATTTAAAAAATCATGCGACAAGATCCATCTTTCTTTTCCCTGGTAAAAACTGGAGAAATAACTTCACCAGGGCAATGCTCACATGGGGAAATTACTTTCTTAGCAATCAACTTTTGAAAACCTGAATCAATGATCTTGCACTCTTTCTGATTTTTACATTTGTTTTAGTGCAATATAGCCTGGACAACTGGTCTAAAGGACAGTCAAATTCAACCTTAACCCCTGCTATCATGCTTAAAATCTCTGGGTCTGAAATGATTTTAGACCATACATCTTCAAACTGTCTTAATCTCCCAGCAGTGAATTCATGTTTCTGAGGTTTTAAAGATGGAACGAAGCTCACCTCTTCTATTGGGAAATGGGATTCTGATGTCCCCGTTTCTGCTGAAACCAGTGCTGTCTTTTGTCTGTTCTGCTCCTTTGTCTTTTGAAAAAAATGACCACATGGGCAACCCGACTCAGAGTAGTAAAAACCGCCCGATTGTCCACGATAGTAGCGGGCGTTACCGCGGTATCTGCGCTCATGGCCTACACTGGAGCTGATGTGGCTGGTCTCACGCGCACATCCTTCAGTGTCGCAGACAAAGTGTCCCCAACCAACTGGTTTGTGATCGGGACCGATTCAACACAGATCCAGGAAAACTGCTTGTTTACATGTGGTCTGATGCCTCTGTGTCTGCGCAGCGAAATTTCGCGCGAAACGTAACCAACAATAGCCACCGCATTGGTACAATGCTTAACAGCTTCAGGATTGGCTTCTGAACTGGGCAGACCCTTAGGCTTAGTAATCCGTTTGCGGCACGCGCGCGCGCAGTTGCTGCCTTGATGACTGCTCTCTGAATATGTTGCATCTTCAGGTCGCTTTTGATGGCCTCAGACGGTAATTTCGACCATATTTCGTTATTTACCGTTGGGACGATCAGTTTTTGACAATTTGCTAGTCTGTTGTAGGCTTTAATTTTTCTTCTGCAGATCCGGGCTAAGTTTGTTCGTAAACCGACCATTAACAATTTCTGCCAGTTCCTCTTTCACGTCTTTGCTTACAGTTCGTCCGTATCGCTCAGTTCAGCGGCTATTTTCTTTCAGCAAGGTCAGATTTGTCTCTGACCGGTCAGTTGTTTTTTTTTTATTCTGCGACGCGAAAAGCTGTGCCTCTTTTTTCTCTAAATCTTCCAGTTCCCCATCTTCTCTCAGCTCCAAAATATCACTGTTATGTTCCTGTTCTGACTCTGAATTGTCGCAAAAAAACTCGGGCAAACTTGGCGGGTTCTGTGGCGCCATCTTCGTCGTCTGGAAGTTTCCTCTTTGGTCTAAGTAATCCCGCTAGGGTCTTGAATGTGTTCCAGCTTGCATCTAGCTCTTGAATCAGGCTTCTAACTGATTCTGGGACTGTTGAGGACTCGCTGCTGTCTGTGGGTTCTGAAAGACCCTCCGACATGCCTACTGAAAGAGCCGCCGATGTGTACTCAAAAGTTAAGCTTCTGAAAGAGCCGAGCACAAGGAACTGGACTACCGGTGTCGATCAGAAAGCTGACCAGTCTAATATAAACTTTTGAATAATAATAATTTCTTAGATTGTTAGATTCTAATGATCCTAATGTGATTATGATGTTTATTACTGACCTGAAAGGAATTGTAAAGGTCCAAGGAACTTATTCACGCTAGATATCTATCACTGGGAAGCCACTTTCATGCGTCCGTCTGGCACCGCGTTTTGGCATCAACTGGGGCGCGCGTGCGGTTTCGTTCTCCACATGTATACGTCTGAGTAATCAGCAGACGAGAAATAGTTTGGTCAATTGTGTGGACACTACGCAGATAATTGGTGGTTTCCAAACAGTTTCCTCACTCACTATTTTTATACAATTGTGTAACTGGTATATGGCCTAAATGATGCCCTGTTTTTGCAAATTCGATGTTCATTGATTTCTTTGATTGCCCATAACTCCGGCAGTTCGCAACGGGGAGTCCTTATTGTGTGTTTATGCATGTTCATTGTCAACACTTACCAACAGTGTTATCTGCTGTACCTTTACGATCCATGCTTTTGACTGTTCGTAACTCCTGACGATCACAACGGGAAGCCCATTTGCCCATGTTATGATTATGTATATAATTATGTGTTGTTATTTGCAAAGATGTGTTTTTTACCTCCTACCGCTCGCAATGGGGAGGCCCTTTATGCATTTTTGTTGTAAATCTTTCCACCTTAATTTGGATAATGTCTATGTGTTCTGTGTGGGACTATATCCAGATATTCATTGAAGCCAAGACCTATTTCAATGCACGTATTCATAACTTCATTATGAACATTTGGTACTTGTCTTGGCTCAATATGAATGATGTGTACCTTAGTAATGTTTTATCTCTTCCCTACTTTGAAATTTAACCTTTGTTGACGCGTTTTACGAAACAATTCCTCATGTTGAGTGAATATTTTTTTCAGTGTATATAGTGTTAATGATACCTCAGGTTTATATACAGCAATGTTTATGTCATAATAGGTCAGTTTGGTCTAGATCATTCTGTTGGTTTAACTATAATTTGAAATAAAAGAGAGAGGAAATTGATGAGGTGGTATTGATGTGGAAGATGATGTTTCCACTCACTCATTTCTCTGTCTCCTGCTTCTCTTCTGTCTCCTACTCATCCCCTTTCACACTGAAGGTGCAAACAACCCAAAATATTTAGAGTAGTCTAGAGTGTAGTTACCCTAGAAAATATTTTGGATAAAATGGCATAAATCTGTACAATCTTGTGATTTTTCCAGAGCCATATAAAAGTATGAAATCATCTTATTAAGCCTTTTGTCAGATAGAGGAGTAAACGAACACGAGCACCCCCTCTCCTATATTCTCTCCTCTACCTTCATCCTTCCCCTTCATCATGGTCTCCCAGTCTCAAGTTTGTGCCACAGCAGAATTTTGACACAGTGCAGAGGAAACATTGACTGAATTTCTCTGCTAAGGATTGTTTTCAGCCCTCCTTCTGCTAAATCTCTACACGGAATATACACCCATATTTTTTTTTCAAAGCTGAACGCCTACAAGTTCATGTATGCAGAAGAATAATAAAGTGTGTTAGATAAATTTCCGTTAGGATGTACTTGAAATGCATCTACAATGCAGACTTTCCCCTTAGTAATTGAAGTCACAATACATCATGTCAAATTTTCTCATCACATATAAGAAATGATTCAATGTAGAGTATTCCCATTACGATCAATGTCGCAATACATCATCTTAGATTTCTTACCACATCCCACGTTTTTTTTTCCCAAGAACAGTGAGTCACATAAGCGATATAGAGAAGACTAATCCGGCACAATGTGTAGTCAAAATGCTGTTGTCTGACTTTCAAAACTTGTCGATGACTTTCAAACCCCGGCAGTGAGGCAGCATCACAGTGCAGGATGGCTCGTCTGACAGCAGAACTGATGCCCTTCATAAAAACTAGAGCGTGAGGACCAGGATAGGAGCAGAGACACGTAGATACTGGTTCCACGAATCTGAAGACTTTGGGCAAGCGTCAATCACTTCTCATCATACCAAAATACACATGCAACTGATGAAGTTGTTTTGTGCAACTTTGTAAACAACCTGGTTGTACAGGTAACAAATTACACAAATTATCCAATGAATGCCGCTGCCTTCTGGCATGAGTGCTCTGACTGTGACTGATCGCTCTGTCCAGAACTGGTATTTGCAAAAATGTAGCACAGCCCTTTCAATATTGACAAAACAACAGGCGAGTATACCCTATGGATGAATGGCAGCCACTTGAAACATAAACATTTACTAGTGTGCATAAGCACACTTGCATACTCCTGGCGCATTTGCTGACCAAACCCCTTCTCGTCAACCCGACGACAGCCAGTCTAATCAAGTTCAGATGTAGACCAGAAGGCTACACTTATAAATGTGGGTAGTCGTTATCGGTGGGACTTTTCTGAAAATTCTCCTGTCAGGAGTTATGTGCTTAGACCGTACTGAACACACAGGGTAAAACCCAAACAATCACAAACCATATTCAACACACTAATCCAAATCCACTACATGTCACTCTGTTACAGATCTGTTCATCATCCCCATAACGGAAGTCAGAGAATCACATGCATCGAGTTTGGAAACAAGACATTCACTCAGATGTACAATGATAGCGAGTGTCGGCGTAGGGTTCTTCAGTGTCCATCATGTCTTTTGTAATGTAACTGATACCATCCAGATGAATATGGAATCACTGCTTCACGGTCACATCTCAGAGCTCTATGTAGCTTGTAACTAGAATGAAATCATGCTGCTGGCACCTTGCCCCATCAGCTTAGTCCGCACATTGAAGTGTGGTGTACAGATGTGACATCATCGTTACAACGAAATATGCCTTGTGCTCATGAATTCCTCTCAGGAAACGGTAACTTGTCCTGCCCACCACTTGCCTTCATGAGCACAAAACCACCAAAATGACTGGGGCTATCACACAGACTGTTGGGATCACTATACGTAAATGTGTCAGTCATGACTGCTTGAAACCCCCCAGTAAAGACTGCCCTGTATGTATGACGGTGGAATGAGTGGGACGTGACAGGGTCACAACAGTCTGAGGTATAAAAACACACCAAATAGTTATAATTCAAATCTGGGTGTTTAAGCATAATGTGTGGTAAACCAAAAGATAACTGAATTCCTTGGTTATTCATTATTGAATGAACGGACATGGTAGATTCAGCTCTCTGAAGTCGTTCATACGGTACATCTTAGTATTGCCAGCGCTCATTACAGAAAAGATTATACAGAGATGTTCAGAGAAAACATAAAGTGTAATCCAAAACGACCCCAATACAAACATGATATCTAAACACTTGTAGGGATGTTTCAAAGAGTTTATAGATGCTACTGACCACCAGGACTTCCACTGACTTGACACACAAAGGAGAGCTCACAGAATGAGTGGTCGCGGCTATCTTAGACAGTCTTGTCTGAAGTCACACACCGGTGTAATGGAGAGCTGTGAAGTCATCATTACGACTGAAAATATAGTCAACTTCAGCACTTGTTTTCAGGAATGCAAAGCCTTCAGCACGATAGGAGTTTCCCACAAATTACTGTTGGGTAAAACCTAATCATTTCTGTAAGGCATGACGATGCACAATAAAGAGGCTTCGTACGCACACCATGGACTGGTATAGCTCATTACTACAAGACATTCCAGTTGAAAAACAGTCTATATAAATAGACATTTTCAGAACATAAAAGTGATTGTGTGTTTGCACATGCATATGCAACATGTGATGTGTACAATTTAACACCGCTCTGCTGGACTGTGGCTTTGGAAGGAGAAGGAATAATCAGGTGGAAGGTTGGAAGTGAGGGGTGAGGGGGAAAAGGAGGAAAGTAATAGGAGTAATGGTGGTGTTTTAGCTAAGACAAAATGTTCGTTGATGACATTGAAAGCATTGTTTGCTATGTGGATGGGTGGGGTTTGAACAGTAAAGGCGCGGCACACAGTGGCCCCACTCTGCTCACACACCAGGTCCCCTGGTAACCCTGCTTTGTGGGTGT
>JADBJO010007110.1:80000-117500 GCA_016801955.1 Conus betulinus
TTCTACTGCTGCGTTATTGAATACTCTTTCATTGCATGATAGGTTAGATAGTCTTTTGTTTATGCCATTGGGTATAGTTTTAGTACGGATGGTGGGTGGTTACTTTTAATGTTTATATATAGATGGGTGTGTCATTAGGATTCTTGTGGTTTATATATGTGGTTGTTGAGGTCAAGTGTTATGTCTAAGTAGTTCACTACCTTTTTGTTTGCTTCAATGGTGATTTTTAAGTTTTGATTTTGGAAGATTTTGCATAGTTCTTTTTTCTTGTTTTTTCTATATGGTTCTTGGGTTGCTGGTTAGTGCAGCGAGGCCGTCATCTCTGTATAGTCCGACTTGTTTTCCGAGTTGTGTTTGGATGATGGATAGCATGAACAGTCCGACCAGTTCGCATGTTTCGGCACCGTCGTACGATCCCATGGTCACATCAGATGTTGAGTTTCTGTTCGTTTCCTTGATCTAGGTTTCATTTCTGCTGTGGAGTAAAGTTTTCTTGGTGTGGAGAATGATTTCCATTTCTGACCCTGTTATTTCTGTATGTTTATTGGCAAATTTCAGAGCTTTAATGAGTAGTTCTTCATCTATGGATGGATAGAAGTCTACTATATCGAATGTAATGAATACTGTATTCTTCTCTTGGTTGATTTTTTTTAACCATTGGATAACTTCGTATGTGTTCTTCCAAAGGTTGTATTCAGAGTTTGATTTTATGTTTTTTATGACGTTTTCTAGAATTTTCTTACTTATTTTACCTAATTCAGTTTTAGATGGGTTGATTAGTCTACATGTTGGGTTGTTGTAGAAATTAGGCTTGTGGTCTTTGAGGGTTATAAAGGCTTCTTATATTGCTGTTGTTTCCACCCTATCACTTAGATCCATGCGATGCACAAATTCTTTTTCTTTTTTACGAATGTTTTATCAGCTTTTTTGTAGTTTTTTTGGATGCTTTTGTCAAGAAGTTGGGAGTATTCATTTAGGTCCATTTTGTAGTAATTACTGGGTTTGTCAGCCTTCACGAATATCTTTTTGTCATTTTGCATTGTGTTTTATTTCATTTTTCAATGATGTTTGGAAATCGTTGTTTGATCTTTTGAATTCGATATTGGCTGTCATTCTTTTCATTTTGTCCTCGAAAGATATATATATATATATATATATATATATATATATATATATATATATATATATATATATATACATATCCTCTCTGTCTTCGTTCTGTCTCTGTCTCTGTCTCTCTGCGTCTGTCTCTCCCTCCCCTCACATCTCTCTCTGTCTCTCTGTCTGTCTTTCTGTCTGTTTCGCTCACACACACACACACACACACACACACACACACACACACACACACACGCACGCACGCACGCACGCGCGCGCGCGCGTGCGCGCGCGTGAGCGCAAATGTTGTTTGTTTGTTTGTTTGTTTGTTTGTTTTTTCAAAAATTGTTTGATCATGGAATTTTCCCTAAACAATGGTCACAATCCATTATCGTACCAATATGAAGAAAGGAAACATTAATCAACCAGATAATTATTGTGGCATAGTCTTATTAAGTGTTGTACGTAAAGTTAATACACACGTTTTAATGAAAAGGTTATCCATGTGGGCAAAAAAAAAAAAAAAATTCTTGAAGAGCAGGCAGGTTTCCGAGCAGGGCATAGAACTATTGATCATATTTTTTCACCTTTATGCTATCATGCAAAAGTCTTTACAAAGAATTCCAAACTGTATGCTGCATTTATTGATTTAAAAAATAGCGTTTGACTCTGTGAACAGGAATTCACTATGGGCAGTTTTGAGGAGGAATGGCGTGAATGGCAAAATGTATAGGGCCTTAAGAAGTATTTATGGTTCTGTGTTGGCATGTGTTCGTGACAAGTGTTATTCTGCTTATTTCAGTTGTCCTAGGATAGTGAGACAAGGTTGCCTACTGGGCCCCATATTATTTTCCTTTTTCATCAATAAATTAGCTTTAGAATCGTCTGTGACTGGACAGCATGGAATACAATTAATTCCTGGCGCACCCGAAATCTTTCTTCTTTTGTTTGCAGACGATGCCATACTGTTGTCGAATACATTAATAGGTCTTCAGAACTAGCTTGACGGCTTAAAAAGAGAAACAGATAGATGATATCTGAGTATTAAATCTTAAAGAGACAAACGTAATGGTGTTTAGAAAGGGAGGTCATTTGGCTGCCGGAGAGATGGTTTTATGGCGGTAAAGAAGTGATGATTACAAATTCTTACAAATATTTGGGAATGGTTTTTACCACAAAACTAAACATTGGTTGGAGTTTTTCAGACGTCTGTAGAAAAGGGAATAAAGGGGTAATGGACATATTGAGATCCATGAGAAAATTGAATACTGAGGATATAGATCTGTTCTGGAAAATGGTCGACACACAAATTGAGCCCATAATTACATACGCAGCTGAAGTGTGGGGACTGGAGGAGGAAGATAGTAAACAACTTGAAAAAGTGCACACCTTTGCAATTAAAAGATTTTAGGTCTTCCCCTCCACACTTCTAATACTTAAGTTCATGGCGAAACCGGAAGATACCCCCTCTGTATTCGAATATCTGTAAAGTATATCAAATATTAGCTCAAACTTATTAACTTACCAATGTCGAGAATTTGCAGATATGAAATGTTAATTATATAACATGAATCTGGCTACTAAATTGGGCATCAAATGTTAAGAGAAATTTTATGCGAGGATGGATTTGGTATCGTATGGCTAAGCCAAGGTGCAGGTTGTGAGTATGGTTTTATTAGTGAATTCAAAGATAGACTTATTTCCTGCTATAAACGGCACTGCATTTAGAATTGGAAGCTAATGATAAATATAGGTGGTTTTATCTTTCAAAAATGTTTTTCAAGCAGAAAAATATCTATCATTGTATTGGATAAATGATATAGGGTTAGTCTTATCAGATTCAGACTAAGAGTTTGCGGCCTAAATAAAATTTCAAACAATGGTTTCAAAGTGAAGAAAATAAAAACAATGTTTGCCGATCGTGTGGAAATGGAACAGAAGATGAAATTCATTTACTTTTCAATTGCTCTGCTTATAATGAAAACGCTAAAGCTGTGATATTCTAAATTCCTTTACAGAAAATTCCGATCAGAGATCGGTAACATATATTCTTTCAAATAACGATGAAAATGTAACGAAATCCCTGGCTAGATTCTTAGCAGAAGCAATAAAGATTAGGAAAGTGTTAATTGAACAAAGTCAGCGAATTCCAAGATGATCCACCATCTGTATACGCGCGTGTGTGTCTGCATCTCTCTGTCTCTCTGTCTTTGTCTCTGTATCTGTCTCTCTGTCTCTCTGTCTCTCTGTCTCTCTGTCTCTCTCTCTCTCTCTCTCTCTCTCTCTCTCTCTCTCTCTCTCTCTCTCTCTCTCTCTTCCCTCTCTTTCTCTCTGCGTGCGCGCGTATGTGTGAGTGCGTGTGTGCGAACGCGCGCGTTTGTATGCACCTGCATGTGCACATATTCCTTTTCATGCGTGTGTGTGTGTGTGTGTGTGTGTGTGTGTGTGTGTGTGTGCGCGCGCGCGCGCGTGTGTGTGTGTGTGTGTGTGTGTGTGTGTGTGTGTGTGTGTGTGTGTGTGTGTGTGTGTGTAGTCTTCTGATAAAAATTTAAGATCATTTATTGTATAACATTTAGTCATATATGATTGTCCCCCTTTGTCTGAAAGGGCTGTACAACTATTGGACAATAAAAAAAAAAGTGTTAGTGTCAATGTCAGTGTCCCTGGCTTTCTCTGTCTCTCTGTCTGTCTCTCTGTCTGTTTCGCTCATACACACACACACACACACATACACACACACACACACACACACACACACACACACACACACACACACACACACACACACACACTCACACACACACACACACACACACACACACACACACACACACACACACACACACACACACACACACACACACACACTCACTCACTCACTCACTCACTCACTCACTCACTCACATACATAGTTCTGCAGAGGAAATGCATGTTTTGATTGGCAGTCACCTTATTCATGCTTCTTTTACTAGTAAGTCATTCTTTTTTACTTGAATTGATATTGAAGTATTCCTTGAGTGATTGCCCAGTCGTGTCTTTTATTGTGATTATTCTCTGGACGGCGAATTTAATTTTCCGTCAAAACCATGAACTTGACGCCAAAGCAGTGAAAAAACATTTCTCCCTGTCACCTTATTTTTGTGATATGGAGGATGGTAACTATAACCAAATGAAAGCCAGGAGCATGTTCTTAACGAATGAAAGGGTTGAATAGTGAATGCTCATTTATATCAAGAGACAGCATATTTCATGTGATTGTAAACATGATCAAAGTTCCCATGTTTTATCCGAGATAACTCCAGTACGCATTTCTGCAACGAGTACCCAACAAATAACAGGGACTGAAAACTGAACAAACTTTCAGATCAATGTAGAAAACACTGACAGCATTAGGCTGCATATTTGATTAAATCAATACAACATAGATTTTTTTTGCCTATATTATTTATAGTACAATCTCTAAATGTTCTCTGTTCATTCAACGATCCACGGCGCAATCCTTTTCCTACTTCAGGCGTATGGTTAAAACTATACGATTGTCTCAATGGAAAGACGTACTGCTCTAGTGGTAGTATGCCAACTTTTCTTTTTCACACACCAGCTGTGGCTACGTAAGAGCCTGTGCTAGACACCTCCTGGCTCCAGCCTTTGAAGTGTCATAATGACCCAGACCCAGAGTAATGGGACCAGCGATGTATTTCACAACCTTTGAACTGTTCCCATGTGTCATAATGACCCAGAGTAATGGGACCAGCGAAGTATTTCACAACCTTTGAACTGTTCCCATGTGTCATAATGACCCAGAGTAATGGGACCAGCGATGTATTTCGCAACCTTTGAACTGTTCCCATGTGTCATAATGACCCAGAGTAATGGGACCAGCGATGTATTTCACAACCTTTGTCATAAACTGTTCCCATGTGTCATAATGACCCAGAGTAATGGGACCAGCGATGTATTTCACAACCTTTGAACTGTGTTCCCATGTGTCATAATGACCCAGAGTAATGGGACCAGCGATGTATTTCACAACCTTTGAACTGTTCCCATATGTCATAATGACCTAGTGTGATGGGGTCAACTCTGTACTCACATCCTTTGAACTGTTCCCATGTGTCATAATGACCAAATGTTAAGGGGCCAGTTATAATAATAGGGGCCAGTTATAATAATAATAATAATAATGAATACTTATATAGCGCCTATTCTCGGCTAGAGACCAAGCTCTAAGCGCTTTACAATCCACACTCTACACAACGGGCTGCCTACCTGGGTAGTGCCGACTGAAGAGCTGCCAGCTGGCGCTTCATTCAGTCGTTTCCCGTGTCATCCAGTCAATATCGTTCAATATCGTTCACTCAGTTTCCTTATTTCCTCCATTCTTTCAATCTCTCACGCAGGGTGCATGCTATGTGTAAAGTGTCATCCATACCAACGGCCAAACTGGCCTTCTCTTCCGAAAGTTGGTGATGGGATTTTACGTGTGTGCAAGATGTTATGCGTGCGTTCACACACGGAACCTCGGTTTATAGTTCATTCGAAGGATTGTATGGGGAAGGGAGTCAGAACCAATGATAACTCCGAGGGAAAATCCCCCTGTACCGAAATTCGAACCCGTAACCTCAGGATCACGAGTCCGGCGCTCTACCAACTGAGCTATTCCGGCCCCCGGTTATGTACTTCATAGCCTTTGAACTGTCCCCATGTATCATTGATCCTATGTAATAAGGCCGACTGTACACGTCATGGCACAGAACAGCAGTGAGGTGGAAAACATTCTATATACAACAGAACACATTCCCAAACAAACAAACAAGCAAACAAACAAAAGCTTACGCGTTTGCATGCATTTGTCCATTACCACGTATATGCCAAAATATGGAGCAGATCACAGACCCTAGGGTAGAACTCCCAACGGCCTCAAGTCTCCCATTCAAGCAGACGAGTACTGGTCCTTACAAACTACTTGGGCAGGTCCAGGTAAACTGCTGAAAACCATGCAAACAATAAACTTCTAAAATCAAAGTTAGGTAGAGTGAGGACGAGTCAGACAGTGAGTTTAAAACGTGCAGCGCCATTGTGATGACACTTGCCCGCATGCTGTGTGCCCTGACTTCCTGTCAGGCACAGGCCTACATCAGCCAGAGTTCTCCCCTGCAGCGGCCATTCTGATCTGCAGCACAGAAAAGAACGACAGCTGCATGGTTCTAGTGCCTGCTGATACAGCAGCCATACACACAAAGCATATCCCCAGAAGACCCAATGTATAAGCAGAGCGGAGTATTTTGTACCTCGCATTTTCTTTTACTCGAATCTCCTTCAGCTCCAAAACATACAACTCAGGTGCACTCATCCCTGTCCATCAAATAACCTTCTACTTTGCCTCAAACACCATCATTACCTCCATCATTTTCCTGATTTTCCCCTGACCCCAACCATTACCCTTCCACCTGGTCTTTCCTTCTCTTCTCAGTGCTACGGTCCAGCGACACATGTATTCCCTCACCCTCTCTCCCATCTCATGTCATCCCCATCCTGTCTCATACTCCACAGAATTTAGATATATTGGTGGCGTACTAAAACAATGACTGAAATAGGGTATTTTTGCTTTTTTTTTTTTTTAATCTGTCTAGCGACAATATCATATATATATATTATATAAAAAAAAAGTAAATGTACGGCTGTTGAAGCATAAATGGTGAATCGATGCTGATATGAAATGCAATGCTATGAATTTGTGTTAAATGTGGTGTTTTTGCAAGGAGAAAAAAATAAAAAAAATTGATTAAAAAAAAATAAATAAAAAAGTAAATTTTTTTAGATGTTGCGAAAACTACAAATAAGACAAATAATATTTTCTACCCATAAAATGTTGCAATAAATCTTTGACATTTATGTACAGTTTCATTTGCATTTATTTCAAACATCTATAAGGTCCTGACTTTTCCTTGAAACAGTCCTTCCACAACTCATCAAAAAGTTGGCTTTTGTTACCCATTTGGAACACAAGTCTGGTGTCGTTGTTCTTATGTAGCATTTTGTAATGCATCTTAGTGCTTTAGTCGCTAAATATTCATAAGTGCGGGGTCAAATACTGCTGCAACCTTATCATTGTACACATCTGTAGTTTTTAGCTACAGTTCTCGAGTGACAAAAAGCAAGCATCACAGGACCAGCAGTTAATGTTGATATCATTCGGTTTTGTTTCTACATTTCTCTACTAGATTTTAACCGAGTCTGAAATTCTGAACATATTGTTTCTTGTTCCTTTTTCTCATGTAATCAGCGCATTGCCAATGAAGTTTTGATTGAAAAGCACAAGCTCTGCAAGGATTTCTTGGCATCTAACTCGCTTATCTCTTTGTTGTGAAATAATCTTCATGAAAAATACAAGTCTTCAGGGTAAAACTGTTTTTGCATTTCCACTCAGACAGTCGAGAAGACATTTCTCCACACTCTCCATAATTTTGTGGGCAGTGTCCAATCCGTTCCCATTGATGTCTTGTACTTCTGATCTTACTTGTCCATGTTAATTTCAATGCTGCAAAGAAGGAACTTATGTTGTTCACTATACTTTTTTATAGCTAGTTTTATCTTACTTTCCATTCCATGCAATTTGAAAACACATTGGTCTGACGGATTTGGCAACAGCAGCATCCAAAGATATGTAGCTTTGAACAGAATGTATCATCAACAAACAGCAACTTTTTCCAGTGGTGCAATAATCTCTTCAATCCCTCTCAGTTATGTTTTATGAACAGCTTCAGTTTCTGCTAGCCCTTCATTGTACTTTGTTCCGTATGAGTGAGACCCTGAGCTAACAATATACAGAGCGATTTAAGGCCTGAAAGATTTCAACTCATGTGTAGATGACTTATATGTGGTGTCTTTTTACTGCCCAGTCATGTGAGTTGTCTTTTCCTCATGTAGAAACAGCCCCAGTGATGCCAGCCATAATTCGTTGCAGGCACACGTGACAGGGAAAAAGCCGGGTGGCGGCTGCTGCCACGAATGATGACAGAAGTGTGGATTGGCACTGTGGGACTGGGAGAGAAGCTGTGTCCCTCTGTCAGTGATGACACCACCATCTACAGATACGGAGAGTTCCTGTTATGTAACAGAGGATGAGGGGCTTGGTTGGGGGCGGATGGAATGAATTTGTGTGTGTGTGTGTGTGTGTGTGTGTGTGTGTGTGTGTGTGTGTGTGTGTGTGTGTGTGTGTGTGTGTGTGTGTGTGTGTGTGTGTGTGTGTGTGTGTGTGTGTGTGTGTGTGTGTGTGTGTGTGTGTGTGTGTGTGTGTGTGTGTGTTTAGAAGGAGGTTGGGATGAAGGAGATGGGTGGTCTCAAGATATTCAGTTGGTTATCTGAAGAGCCCAGTTTTTACCTGTTTCCTCCTTTCTGTAAGATTGTTTTTCATAGAAATAGGTTACTGGGTGCAGGGGGGGGGGGGGGGGGAGGAGGGGGGTATTTAGGTAGAGGGTTATGTAGAGAAGAACCAGGACATGGTTTCGCCAAAGGTTGGTATTCTTGTTTACTGTTTTGGTTTTCGTTGATAAGATTCTTGGAACTCTGATTATCTATAGGGAGGAAATGGTATTCATTTTGACAAGGAATAGAACTGGCTGAATCGAGGTGGAATCTGAACCTGTTTAAATGATTTTATAGCCTCTTGGAAGCTAAGTGAAAACAGAAACCTCAGCCTGTAGGGCGTGGGCCAATGCTTCAAATTCTCTCTCTTGGCACACGATCTTCATGACAGCAGCAGGTGTCATGAGCCTTCGGATTGTCAACTATCAGCAGTTCACACGTGTCGGTGTTAATAATGTCTTTCATCGTTGGAAAACAGGTCTTCTGTGTCCGACAGATCCTTGAAGATCAGGGATGGAAAGGATAATTGATGGGTAAGAATGCTGTGAGCGGTACAAGGACCACTTCCATCACGTATGAAGGGGGTCATTACGTCACCAACGCCTAGGAGTTTCAAAGAGAAAGAGGCTGGGAAGAGGAGTGGATTCCTGCAGTACTGGACTGTACAGTCAAGTGGAGAGGGAACACGAAGAAGGAGGTGGAGCTGGAAAAGAGGGGGAGGGCGGGGCACAATGCAGTGTTTTGGGCAAGGTAGGATTCAGGTCAATGGGAATGGAGGTGGGGACAGGGCGGTATTCATTCTTGGAGTGTAGAGGGGTTAAACGGAAATAGCATGGCACACACAGTGGCCCCACACTGCTTATACACTAAGTTGCTTTGTCCAAATTGATGTCTGCAATAAATTTCAGCCGTAACAGCAATGCAGGGTTTGTCATCATAATCACTTAAAAAGCGTGTGCTGCTGATCAAAATGGCCGCTGCAATTAAGGTATCCGAAGAGTGTATGTCTGTCTGACTGTTAGTAAGAGCAGACAAGTGATTCTGCTATGGTGCACACCTTTTTAAGCTAACTGTCCACTCAATTGTCATACAATTTTCCTTCACTTAGCATCTTAAATGTAAAGTGTATGTGTATTTTCAGGCAGGTTATCTGGAGCTACCCAGGTCTCCCATGATGACAGTACAGGTTTGTTGGAATGGAAAATATGGCGTCATTGTTACATGTGTCCGTTTGCACAGTAAGATCCGTGGTTAGCTCATAATGTGGGACACATTTTCCTGCCTATCTGGGATAAGTTGTACATTTTGTGTATCGCACATGCACGGGCAAATTTTTTTTTTTTCGAATGTCTATTTCTGTTGAATGTTTTCAACTGGATTGTCATGTAGACATGTGCTATTCTGGGCCTTGGAGCGCGTGCTGAGCCCTATGTTTATGGATCCTTATCCCTTATGGAAACATTCAGTAGGCTTTACCCGGCAGCAGCTGTTGTGGGAACTCCTATCAAAACAAAGGCTTCGTATGCCTCAACGTAAATGCTGAGCAGGACAACATGTTATCGTCTGTTGAAAAATAATGATATACACACATGGAATATCCAGCTGTAATGATGATGTTTCCACATTACACGTCACTGTGTTAGTTCAAACAGGACTGTCCAGACAATAGTGATGAGTTGCTTTGTTTGTGAGCATTATTGTTGTCGGGACTGTGGGTTTTCAAATGGTCATTTTGCATTATAGTTGTGATGAGCGTTATGACTGTATGGATGTCACATCGACTGTGCGTGTGTTGCACACACTCGGTTTTCACAGACAATATTTCAGATAAAAATATAGACACAAGTTATATTACAAGATTTACACTAACTACGACATATTAGGAAAATGCTTCACACACACTCACACACACACACACACACACACACACACACACACACACACACACACACACACACACACACACACACACACACACACATTGTAACCGCAGTTATCAATCTGTACGAGAAAGGTTGGTTTTCGTGCAGCCGACAGTGTTCGTTTGAGTCAGTTTCACTGCCAGGCTGGAGGAGGATGTACTTCCGGGAATGTGGACATTGGGGTAGCAGACATTGCTCGTGCATCACTCTGCTGAACGTTTACAAGGTTTGTTGGGATACCCAAGGAGAATGGGGAAATCCATGTAGCTGACGACCAGTTCACCTGAGTCTCGTCTTCAACAGATGATTTGATTGGGATGCTGGTGTGAAATTGACTTTTGGACCTCTGACATCAATTGCGTAGGCGAACTTTAGCTAGGTCTTTGAGAGGGGGAGGTCAATAGGCTGGTGTTGGCTGCGCAAAAGACAACGTTTTCCTGCCATAAAATGTTTGATGATGTTCTTTCCCAGTCTGGTCTATGGGACTGCTTTTGCGGTTTGAGGCTACAAAACCCGTAAATCGGAGTTTCTGTGTTTAGCCATCTGTATCTGGTCTGGAGAGGTCGGTGGATGTGCTGCCTCATCTTGCGTCCTGTGGTTCTTCATTTTTGTGTTGTGAATGTTGAGTGGGTCCTGCTTGCACCCCCTCGGTTTATCCTCCACGCAACCCCTAAATCAAGCCTGTTCTTCATCTGATTATGCTTCAACCTCTTTGTCACGCCATGTTGTATACATTCCATGTTTTTTTTTTTTTTTTTTATCGACGTGGCTACATGTGTGGTATGATGTAACATATAATCAAAAGATTGAAGTTGTTTTGACACTTGCGTTTCTTGCAGAGACCAACACAGCGAAAAAACTACAGTGGTAGTTTTGACGTGGCTTTTACACACACACACACACACACACACACACACACACACACACACACACACACACACACACACACACACACACACACACAGATGTGCATATCTTGTGTTGGCGAAATGTCCGTGTGCTTGTCACCTTTTGCTTTTAGACTCCATCGCTGACCAGCACCGCTGCTTGCAGCTCTGCAAAAAAAAGGAGCAGAATGCGTCAGTCTTTCCCTGTCAGTTTCTAGCCTCTCCACCACAACGTCCTGTGTAGTGCCTCCTCGTGGTGACACACGTCAAATGGACCTTACAGACTCAGGCTAAGTCTGCCCCCCCCCCCCCCAGACATGTGGCATGCAGGCTCCCCAGTGTGTGGATGAGCCCTGGAGCCCTCGAATCAGACTCCCAGCTAAAGACAAAAAAGAAAATCCGAATTGGAGCCCATAAGGCGGCTGGTCGACACACCGTGACACCTTCTGGCAACTCCTGCAGCTGCGCTGGCACCACACTGTGCTTGCTTGTCCTTTCTGTTGGTTCCTGCCAGCAAGGCCGAAAGGAGGATTCTGGCGATTTGGCACCCCAGGATCTCCACACACTTCGCCTAGGGCCTGCGCCCTGGAGAGGTCATTCCAGTGCTGCGTCTCAACAACAGAAAGAACACGAGAGACAGCAGTTACGGAATTAGAAGCCCAGATGGTACTGGAGTAAACTCGGGCGCCACGGGTTGTCTCCGACGGTGGGAGGAATCATCGCATTCCACTGGTCAGCAACCGCCCGCCTCAAGCTGGGAAGCCCCCAGCTAATAAGGTGCTGACCCGCCACAGTCTGCCTGCTTCAATGAATGCTTAGAGCCAAGCAAAAAGACGGAAGATCAAACTGTAAAACCTGCACCAAGCAAAGAAGATAGAAGAAAGAAATCAAAATCAACAGTCTTGCGGCTGGCAACCTGGAACATCAAAACAAGGTATCCTGGCCTTTCTGACGACCTCCAGCGAGTTGACAACACCAGGAAAACAGCCATAATCGACCATGAGCTGAAGGGGTTCAACAATGACATCGCCGCGCTGTACGAGACAATACTCCCCTCCAACGGCACGGCAACCTCGGGAGAGAAGGACTACACGTTCCTTTGGCAAGGACTGGAGCCAGAGGAGCACGGCTGTATAGTGTCGGATTCGCAATGCGAAACATTCTTCTGTCCTCAGCTCAAATATCTTCCAAAAAGACAACACGAATCCTATCTCTCCAGCTCACAACCTCTTCAGGACCCACAAACATCCTTAGCGTCCACTCCCCCACACTCTGCTCTACAACTGAGGCGAAGGAAGATTTCTAAAAAAAAAAGAGGTTGAAGCCAGGATTGGAGATGTACCTGCTAAGGAACACCTGTTCTTGCTCTGGGACTAGGTCGCCCGGATTGGTACAGACCACGGTTCCTGGCCCCGTTGTATGGGCTGCTATCGACATGCTCAACGAGAACGGAACAGCTGCTGCTTGAGCTCCTTCCACGACCTCTGTGTCACGAACACCTTCTTCCCCACCAAGCCACACCACAGAGTGTCCTGAAGGCATTCCAGATCCCGTCACTGGCTCAGCTGGTAAGCAGCAAGGTGTGTCCTCGGCACAATCAAATTAATGCACCGCTCCAAGCTTCAGGGACGTTCTCGTATTAACACAGCCGTGATGTCAGTGCCTGAACTGAGCGAACGCTTCACCAGAGCCATTGATAAGGCCCTAGAAGACTGCCCAACAGACAGCGCTCTAACACATCCATGATGCCACCTACCAATCTGCCTCTCACACCCTTTGGAAGAGAGTGACGAAGAATGAAGACAGGTTTGGAGCAGAAATCGTGGCGATGGATCCTGTCATTGCTGCTAAGCAAGCCGCTCTCCTCTGTCACAAGGGACTGCTCTCTGCAAAGATATTGGATGCACTCCAACACCGCTTGCAACAGCATCCAGCAGACCACCCGTAAATGCACCAATAGGTACTGGCTGAACCATGCCAAGGCATTCAAGTCTCCGCCGACTGCGGCAACATCCGCGCTATGTACGAGGGCATAGCGTTCGGCCGTAGCGCCAAGGGATGTCACCACCAACCGCAGCCGATGGAGATATGGGCAGAGCGCTACCAAGAACTGTACTCCATGGAGAACTCAGTCACTCACACAGCCATCGAGAACACACCCCCCCCCCCCCCTCCGTTCCCGCCATGGAGAGCTCAACGCCCCACCCACCACTGAGGAACTCAGTAAGGCCATCGACTCGGTAGCCTGTTGTAAAGCTCCAGGCAGCGACGGCATTCCACCAGAAGTGACTAAAGCCGCCAAGGAGAGTTCTCTCTTCAGTTACCTCCATGAGCGTCTGCTGCAGTGTTGGGAGGAAGGGATATGCGCGATACAAACATCATCATTCTATACAAGAACAAAGGACACCTCAGCGATAGCAACAACTATTCCAGAATATCCTTCCACAACATTGTTGGTCAAGCCTTCGTCAGCGTCGCCCTCAACATGCTGCAGCTTCCCGACAAACGAGTGTACCCAGAGGCACAGTGCAGCTTCAGAGCTGCGAGGTCGACGATTGACATGATGTTCTCCCTGAGGCAGCTAGAAGAAAAGTGCCGCGAGCAGCGAAGACCCACGTTCATCGCCAGTGTCGACCTGACCCTACTGTGCTGGATTGGATGCTCCACAAGCTCTTGAGGTTGTTCATGTAATTCCATAACAACATGAATAGCACTGTCCAGGATGACCGTTTATCTTCGGACTCCTTCCCAATCAAAAGCTTTGCATGCTCTCTCCGATACTCTACGGCATCTTCTTCTCCTTGCTGATGAGCCACGCTTCCGACAATCTGAAGATGGCATCTTCTTTCACACTAGGAGTGACGGAAGCCTCTTCAACCTGGAACGCCTCCAAGTAAAGACGAAGGTGCTGAAAGGCCTCATTAGGGAGATGCTCTTCGCGCATCCCTACTGTTCACACCGAGGAGGCGCTATAAGGGCTTATCACCTGCTTCGCTGATGCCTGCACCGAGTTCTACCTGACAATCAGCCTAAAGACGTCAGCAGCACTTTCCGCATCCCATCGCATCTCACACCCTTGAAGAAGGGTCAACAACTTTACTTACTTGGGCTCCACCATTTTCAGCACCCTCCCTTTAGACGCCGAGCTGAATGTACGATGGACAAGGCAGCAGCAGTGATGGCATGTCTAGCAAAGAGAGTCTGGGACAACACCATGCTGACCTCAAACACCGAAATGAAAATGTACCAAGGCTGCGTGCTGAGCACTCTTCTCTACGAAAGCGAAGCATGGAGCCTGTACTCTCGACAAGAATGCATACTGAACGCTTTCCAGATGCGCTGCCTCAGAACATTGCTGGGCATCACTTGGCAGGACCGCATCACTAAAACGGACGTCCAGACCCAGGCAGGGATGTCTAGTATGTTCGCCATGCTGACACAAACTCCTGCGCTGGCTTGGCCACGTCTGCAGCATGAACGACGGTCGCAACCCAATGGACATGGTGTACGGCGAGCTGGCTACAGACTCCAGACCCACAGGACGGCCCGCCCTACGCTACAAGGATGTATGCAAGTGCGACCTGAGAGCAGACTGCCTCGACCCAGCAAATCTGGAGACAGGAGCTTCAGACCGGGTCAGCTGGCGGTCCACCATCAAGGCCGGCATCAAGCAAGCAGAGCAGAGAGGCCTAGTGGGAAGAACAGAGGCGGTGCAGACAGCAAAGAATGGCGCTGGGACCTACAGACACTGATGACGAGACTTCACCTGCAGCAACTGCAACTGAGTCTGTCTGCCACTCGAGGATCGGGCTCTTCAGCTACAGCATCGCTGCAACTCCACAACTGACTGATCCAAGGCGCAACAACATGTCTCTCGAGACAGAAGGATGCCAGCATGAGCATTCCCCGTCATAGGAAGTGCCATTTGTTCAGAGTTACTTTTTTTTTTTTTTATTCATACATACATTCTCTACATTCTCTGTCCTTCAAAACAATCTTCTTGTCGCACAAATACACGTTTTTCAGACTCAGTATTTTTTTTATACAAGAACCTCTTGACCACTCTTTAATGGAGAGAGAGAGAGAGAGGAGGAAGGGAGGGAGGGAGGGAGGGAGGGAGAGACAGACAGACAGACGGACAGACAGACAGACAGACAGACAGACTGACAGACAGAGGGTGTTGGCTCTCACATTTCTTCTCTTTTTTTTCTTGTATTCCCTGCAGTTTAGACATTGTTCCATATTTGGGAACCTGCCTATCTGACAGTCGGTTGATCTGGTGTACTAATGGCAGCTGCTGCAAAAGACCCACTAGATGGATCTGAATTTGTATGGACGATGCTGGGACCTGAATTTTGCCTGGACCTGAACGTTGTATGGACGATGTTGGGCCTGAACTTTGTATGGACGATGCTGGACCTGAATTTTGTATGGACGATGCTGGACCTGAACTTTGTATGGACGATGCTGGATCTGAACTTTGTATGGACGATGCTGGACCTGAACTTTGTATGGACGATGCTGGACTTCAACTTTGTATGGACGATTCTGGACCTGAATTTTGTATGGACGATGCTGGACCTGAACTTTGTATGGACGATGCTGGACTTCAACTTTGTATGGACGATGCTGGACTTCAACTTGTATGGACGATGCTGGACCTGAACGTTGTATGGACGATGCTGGACCTGAACTTTGTATGGACAATGCTGGACCTGAACGTTGTATGGACGATGTTGGGCCTGAACTTTGTACGGACGATGCTGGGACCTGAATTTTGTATGGACGATGGTGAACCTGAAGTTGTCCCAGAAAATTACGGTGTCAGTTGTATGCAGGAGGTATTACTGCACGCGGACTAGTTCAAATATGCTATACATCAGAGTTTTGGAGACCACACTGCACACGAGTCAAAGCTGGCAGATAATTGAATTAATGACTAAGATGAGAAACTTTAAGAAGAGAATCGCATAGCTACGGATTAAGAGATGACTGACCTGCGAAAAAAATCAACTTGCAGGTCAGACCTAAGTACCTATCAAACATAGTCTGTGCAGTCATATCACTGTGTGTGTGTGTGTGTGTGTGTGTGGGAGGGGGGGGGGGGTTAAATGCGGGTGTGTGAACGCGGGTGTGTGATCTGTTGGTTTGTGTGAGCATCTCGTGCGTCTGGGCAAGTGTGTGTACAAACATGTGTGAATACACGTGTGTTTCTATATATGGACATGCACGCGCACGCGCGGGAGTATGTGTGTGTGTGTGTGTGTGTGTGTGTGCGCGCGCGCGCGCGCGCTTGCTTATGCTATGCGTGCGTGTGTGTGTGTGTGTGTGTGTGTGTGTGTGTGTGTGTGTGCGTGTGTGTGTGTGTGGGGGGGGGGGGGGGGGGGGTGCGCGCGCGAGCCCCCGCGCTCGCAAATGATTACATACTAGTTTCAAAAAACAACGTCAACAACAACAACAACAACAGCAACAACACAACAACAAAAGCACATAACAAATTCTCACACATATCTATTCACATCTATAGACTCCAATTTACACGCTTGCATTGATTAATTGATGAACATGTCCCAGCGCACAAACATTCACTGGAAAAACCGGAGACTCTGAGAGATTCCATGTCTTTTTTCAATTAACATGTGCTTCGGCATATGTGTCTGTCTTTTGGAAAGGCGCCTATTATAAACCTGTCCCATCCTCTAGGAGTTTTTGTTGTGTTGGTCTTGAGATTAAGTCCATACTCCTTCGGCTGGTATGTTTCTTCGTCTTCCTTTAAGTCTATATGAGTCTCTTCTGTAAAAGGTTGCACATTACTTCATGTTGAGCAGGGTTTCCCATTCTTCTCTCCACTCTTTGAAACGGGTTCATGGAGTCAGTCAGTATTACGGCTTGGCGAGGTCTGATCTGGTCTCTGGAGTGCTTGTGTTACCGCTTCTACCGTCATGGTTACACCTGGAGTTGTTAAATTGTATGTCCCGGTTCCTTCCTGGATAGCCTGGCTATTGTGCTGCACTGTGTTTCTCCAAACTGACTTGCCTTTGAGAACCGAATGGTCGCTGTACATAACAACATCTTTTGTGGAGAGGTTTTCCAGCTGCGTCTAAATGTCTGCATTGGTTTTGCTTTCTGAAAATGCTTGACACTGTTTTTCAAGCTCTGAAGTGATGGCGATTCGGTAGAGGTATTTCAAGTAGTGAGTGTGGACACTTTTTTTTCCCGTTTCTTCGTTTCTTTGATTTCAGCAGACTGGCACGCAAGCTGTACATTGCCTTCTGCTTGTCTAATTCATGATTTCCCACGTCCTAGGCAAGTGCTTTTTGTTACCTTGACTGAGACATATGGTTGGTTTGGGGGATTTTCAAGAGCTCAGAAATATGCTTTTACCTTTCTAGGTTGAGTCTTATCTACACTGATTGAGGTCAAGCAGGTATCGAATAGTTCCAATTGATGTATCCTTTGCAGTTCCCAGGATCAATCTCAGTGCTTCATTTGAATCATTTCTAATTCATGAAAATTGATCTGGGATAGTGTTGTAGACCCTAATCCATAATCAATCATATGGAGTACAGCTGGGTGATACAGTCAGCACAAATGGCGACTTCGTGGCAGATTAGCCTTTTTTGCATTTGAGAACAATATTCTCAGCATTTTTCTACTGGTCTGCATTCTACCAAAGCGTACGTCCAGATAACGTAGGCTGTTAGTTGATTTAATTCATGGAAGGAAACTGGTGGGGATAATTGACCTGATGTCTTGTTGTTGGGTGTGCAGACCAATGTCTGGGCTTTTGTAGGGTTGATGGACGATCCACTTTCTTGACACCATTGAGAAATGTTGCTCAACTGCTGCTGAACTGCTTTCGTTCTTTCCTGAGCATTCTTTGATGTTTTGTAGATCGGATCGTCATCTACTAGTGTCATCACTTGAGCAGTTCCGTATCTATTGAGGTCTGCAAGGCGTTTAGTGTAAACGGTGTATAAAATAGGGTTGAGAGGAGAACGAAGTCTATGGAGAGTTTATGAGATTCAACGTCCAGTCCCCAAATCGTCGGATAACGGGTCGCTCCTGAAGTGCTGCTACAATCCATCGCGTAAATGACCTGCTGACTCCATGGTCAAGGAGTAGTAGCTGCATGAGAAGTGAAACTGAACTTTGTTGTATTCATCTTCCAGATGTATCGCAAGTGCCAGATGTTCTTCCTTTCTTAGGGAATACTTCAATTTTAGTTTCAGTTTCATCAAAGGAGGCTCACTGCGTGTAGACTGGTCTATACACGCCACACCATATCCGCTATGTTTTGAGACCACACTGCGCGTGGTTTAAAGCTAATAAATAAGTGAAGCAATGACTAAGATGAGAGAATTTAAGAAGAGGTTCTCGTGGCTACGACTTAGCAGATGTCCGACCTACGCATCAGCCCAACGCGCTGGTCAGACCTTCAGTACTTACCTGAAATTGGTTGTGTTATTATTATCATTGTGTATGTGTGTGTGTGGTGACTGTGCACGTTTTTTAGCGATCCTTCATGCACTTCATAGTAAAAACACAGCTATATTTTCCTACGTACTTTTGCCTTTTGCTGTAGCCTCCTTGATTGGGAGGGAGGATTTGTCGTCTTTCAAGGTCCATTGTGGGTTTTCTTGCTCTAATTCATTCTTTAACTTTTACTACGATCTTTTGCATAAAGAGTATGCAGTAACCATTTAATGCTGATCTTTTCCATATTTTTGGTAGAGCTTTCAGATTACAGTGTGTCCATTCTTATAGAGTATAGCCTTATTTGAAAGTGTCCTTGTGAAGACTGAAGATATGGCTTATGTCCTCTTCTGACAGCTGTTTGATATCTGGATAATGTACTCTGTCTGGATAGGTATTACCTTTAGTGCACTTAGCTATTCCTTTATCCAGTTCAGGAGCTCTAATTTAATCATCAATGCCAGTTTGAACTAGATGTTGATTTGACGTGGTCAAGTATTTCTTCTTTTTCATCCAAACATTTTTATTGCTCTATTCTATGAAATTTTCAGTAGAGCCAGCCTTTTTCCTCCACGACGTGGAAGTGCCCAGTAGTCTGTTTGCAATATAAGAAATGTACAATTACGGAGGAGTAAATACTAAGGGAAAGATTGACGTTCGAACTGTGTGATTCTTAACTTCACTCGTGTGATCGAGTTTCTGGTTGCACTCTCATTACATGCATAAAATGGGCGGAAAAGTGTATTCTCTCTCAGCCTACTGGTTACAAACGATAAAGAGTGGGCGGGTGTTTTTGCTTGTTTGTTTTTCTTTTTACTCAGATAGTTATTAAAGACCCATGTGTGAGTTGCTCTACGAAGTTAGAATAAAATGTATTCTTTTGCACATTAATTTATTATGCTTCTCGTTTTCAGTTAGACTGAGGTGATTTTGAAGGATTGTTTTTCCAACATAATCTTTATCGTTTAATTTAAGATAGACCTGAACCTTTCACATCGTAATGGGATAAAACATTGATTTTTCATATTGCTCCTTTTCTGTTGTGGAAAAGCATTCTTTCTATATCATTTTGCCGAGCACTGTTTTTAATTATAGAACTTGATGTCATGCCATAAGCAGCTGGAGACATTGCGTTCGACTAAGCAACAAGCAACATAAATTGCATGAACTCTAGTTCATAATTGACAATAAAGAGTAACATCTAAGCAGCACCATTTTGAACAACATGGAAGAAATGCTTTGATAAGATGTGCATAGCAATTAAAAGTAGTAGTAGTAGTAGTAGTAGTAGTAGTAGTAGTAGTAGTAGTAGTAGTAGTAGTTTGGTGGTGGTGGTGGTGTTTTAGTGGTGATGGTGGTGGTGTGTGTGGTGGTGGTGGTGATAGTGTTATCATCATCATCACAATCGTTATCCTCCTCTTCCTCCTCATTATAATGATGATAATGAAGATGATGATTATGAGAAGATGATGATGACGATGATGATGATGATGATGATGATGATGATGATGAGATGATGATGATTATCATTAACGGTTAATAATCATAGAATGATAATTAGAATAATGAACATTTAAAATAATGAAAAACATAGCATTACTATTATTATCTTAAGCAGCAACAGCAGCAGCGGCGGTACTAGTAGTAGTAGTAGTAGTAGTAGTAGTAGTAGTAGTAGTAGTAGCAGCTGCAGTAGCAGTAGTAGGTGCAGGATCTAGAGGAGGATGAGGATGAGGAGCAGCAGCAGCAGCAGGAGCAGCAGCAGTAGCAGCAGCAGCAGTAGTAGTAGTAGAACAATGTTTTTAGCATTATTATTATTACCGCTATGATCATCATCATCATCATCATCATCATCATCATTATTATTATTATTATCATCATCATCATCATCATCATCATTATTAACCAAAATTATTGATGATAGTAGTGGTGGTGGTGGTGTGTGGTGCTATTGTTAATGTTGTTGTTGTTATTGTTGTTTGTTGTTGTTGTGTAGTAGTAGTTCTTGTTGTTGTTGTTGTTGTTGTTGTTGTTAGTAGTAGTAGTAGTAGTAGTAGTAGTAGTAGTAGTGGTGGTGGTGGTGGTGGTGGTGGTGGGTATTCTCGTTGTTGTTTTTGTTATTGCTGTTCTAGTAGTAGTAGTAGTAGTAGTAGTAGTAGTAGTAGTAGTAGTAGTAGTAGTAATAGTAGTAGTGGTGGTGGTGGTGGTGGTGGTGTTGTATTCTCATTGTTGTTCTTGTTATTGCTGTTCTTGTTGTTGTTATAATCTTGTTGTTGTTGTTGTAGTTTTTCTTCTTCTTCTTCTTCTTCTTCTTCTTCTTCTTCTTCTTCTTCTTCTTCTTACCATGTCTAGTTCCAAAAATGACAGCATGTTGATTAATCTAGAAAGTGTCTTATGTGCAGCTGAGAAAATGCCTATACATAATTGTTTTCTTCAACTCTAATTAATGTTAAACTTGTGCCATCATATTATCTATTAATATCACTAAAATACGTGCCTCCAGTTCAAATCAATTATAAATAAGCTTTCATTAAAGCATAATAAAACAGTAACATGCCAACAATAATTTTTTTCTCAACTGTCTCAGAATAATTATGTTCTGGCATTCCCTTTGTTTATCAAGGAAGATTCCTTGGGAATAACCAAAGACTAGATATTTGTAGGCACTGCATTTCAGATCCATATCCACTCGCGAATTGCTTCCAGCACATGACTGAAGCAAACTAAACGCGCCCTATGCATCATCTGTTCTCCCAACACTTATCTCAGAGCAGATAAAAACGGAGAGATATGTAGCACTTCCTCGTGGCTCTATAAACCTTTTTGCTACTTTGCTATAGTCATTTTTTTTCTTTTATTTGTTGTCCACGGCTTCGAGTCAAAAGTTCTGCTACAACTACTGCTGTGAGACGTGACGAGCAAAACTTCAAGCGATTTGTTGCCTAATCTATAAGTCAGAAACCCAATCCATGTATTCAAATTTGGAACTTCTTGCTTGAGACTGGAAAGTACGATTGCTCTGCAGAGCCTGACTTATTCTGAGTCTTGTGAGGCAGTCCACGATATGAGTATAATCTAGCTCTCATAGACAAATATAATCTGCATGTAAAGCACAGAACAGCACAACGTTCCCATGTAGAAAGAAGTGGACAAACGCTTGGAATCTTTTGTTTGATTGGAATTTTACCCAACACGTTGTGAGTTCAATATTCTCAAGGCTTTCCGAGCTATTCTTCTTCATTCAAACTTTCTTGTTTCTCCTGTGTTTTTAAGGCATCATTTTCTCTCTTTCTGTATTCTTTCTAATTGTCACATACGCTCCAATATACCAGTCTGAATTGAAACTTTTGGAACGTATATGGTTATTGATCTTCCAGAAATCTATGCCCAAGTCTGTACAATAGTCCATGTAAATAATCACACCTTGTGGACCAGGAAATCGTATAACTTGTTTGACCTTACTTTTATATCTGTCTCAGAATACGCAAACATCATACCACAGTCGGTTGAGCGACAGTTACGTCAGAATGAGATTCCAGCCATTGCAGGAGTTTTGATTCATTGGACTGTCTACGTTTTTCTGCCCATGTGTTAAAGGTATACATGAAGGGGTTAAATTGCTGAGTTCAAGGGCAATACAAATACAGCTAGTGCCACACGTTCACCTCACCAGGTATGGGAACTCTGGCCACTGCCAACATCCCACACAGTCCAATGGGAAACCAGCACATAAAGTCTGTCACTGCAACAGTGATCAGTCGCTGAGCTATAGTCATGTCTCGTGATACTTTGGTCGTGTTGGTCTTGACAGCATTGGTCTGTATTGACCAGTAGATCAGCGCTTGGCCAGCAGAGATAAATACGAACACAATGAAGTTAAGGACAACAAGTACACTGAACGAGTATTCTTTTCCTTTGAAGTCTTGCTTCGTCACTGGAAGTGGGATACAGATGCCTGTTTGACTATAAAACTCCCAGTGTGACAGTGTGGGAAGGGAAGGTAGTAAGGCCAGAATCCAACCAATAGCCCAAGTCAACAGACAAGCCACAGTTGCTGACATTCTCCCAAACCGCAAGGTGCTAAATGGAAAACGAAGGACAAGAAAACGATCCAGTGTGATCAGCCAGATGATCAGAGCTGACACTTCACTGGACAACAGACACAGAGAACCAGCTGCTTTGCAGGCTGTACTGTCTTTCCACGTGTCATCAGACTGGAAATATCTGCCACGGAACTGTTCATCAGCTACTCAATAATTGTAGCATAGCCACCCATCAGAAAGTCAGAGAGCGTAAGGTTGAGGACGAAGACACTGAATCCACTCGACGAGGCCATACGTTTTGCTGTCAAACGAGCACAGAAAACAAAAGACATTACCACTCAGTGACAGACAAGTAATTAATTATCCAAAGAAACACTCTGTAAAACCCTGATTGTAGTAACTCTTCACATGAGGAAATTTCATCTCTGGGGGCACGACAAGAAGCCACATCAAAATTACTCGGGAGTGTTATTTTGCAGCATATTTTATAGTTGTCTGTAGAAACAAGTTGTAAACGGGAATTATACCTGAACATGTTCAGTGGGAACTTTGTCACAGGACTGCCATCTATGTAGAGTTCACTTAGTCCTGGTGTGAACTGAAATCCACTGGCACTGATAGTATGAACAGTGGTAAGAGATAAATTAAGCTTCTGCGTATGAACGAATGGAAGAAAGACTCTCGAATCAAAGACTGTCAGTGCAGTGAATGACAGATCTACTAACAACAGGTTCCTGTGTTGAACGACAGATGATAAATCAGTGTAGAGACAAGTGATGGGGTTATGGGAAAGAGACAACGATCGTAAATTGTCCAACGGAAGAAAAGTACTCATGTTCACTCGCTTCAGCTTGTTGCCAGATAGGTCCAGAAACCTCAGATTCAACAATGCCATGGTGGGAATGTCAGTCAAGGAACACTGAGTAAGAGCAAGATGAACGAGATAGCTGAGTTGACTGACGTCAGAAAGGGTGATTCCAGAACTGGTTCCATCCAAAAATCGAATATGTGGAAAGTGTTTCGCAGAGAAAGGCTGGAGACAGCGGAACGTGTGACCTTGACACAGACAGTCCACAGGACAACTTGTGTCACACACTGTTTCATCATCATGCATTGGACAGTGAGGCCAGTCATCACACAGGTGGTCAGTGTGTAGACAGGTTGTGGATGCTCTGCACCTGAAGAATCCTGAACACTTCATGTCTTCACAGCCATCTTCGTCCTTACGGTCCATGCAATCGTACATTCCATTGCATCGTGTATAGACAGGTAAGCAGTCTTTGATGTCATTAGGGCAACGGTAGTGACTGTCAGGACATGACTCATTGGAGAACAATGGGGTGGAATGAAACATCCTGATGCCATCAAAATTGACCAGAGCAGGAGAGGCAAAAAATGCATGATGACCAGGTATGTCTTTGTGTGGACTGCAGCTAAATTCCTCTGAGTGATCCTGGCAATGTGGTACCTGATCACAAACCTTAGTGTAAGAAATACATTGACCATTATTACACGTGAACATTCTGATGCAAACAGGATGTGCACAGAATGATTCATCACTGCTGTCCTCACAATCATGTACGAAGTTGCACACCAGAGAGTATGACAGTGTGGTGACGTCATCACTGCATATAAATGTGGGGACTAACATAGCGTGCTCTTCAGCTGAGTCCATGCGGCTGTCATGTGTGGAGTGAGAATGGAAATGACAAGATGTGCGGTCTTGGCTGCACGCTTTAAACTGAGTAAAGCCACAGATGAGAAATGTGTACGTCACATGACCACCATGGCACAATACCATGAATTCTTGTCGCTGAGGCAGTACAAACTGAGAGCTGTTCAATGAAATTGGTTTTATATGAACTAATTGTTCGTCAGTCCTATTTGTCGTAAATGTACAAACTGTACCGTTATAAATGCTGTGTAAGCCATAACCATGCTTACAATGAGCATCACAGTATTCCATGAAGTTTGAATAATGAGACTGATAACAAATTGTACTCCCGACATATGAGAATTCTGTCTCGGCTCTTCGAAATGTGTGATAAAGCACAGCTTTGCCCCTTAAGATTTCAAATCTGTACATAGGAAGTGATGACAAATCATTGGAGATCACACCAAACCCAAACGCAGACAGCTTCGCCCCATGAATATCTGATGTGCTAGAAACTACACCAACCCAATCAAGCACACACAATGGCAAACCTGCTGTACCCCCTAAAGAACCACAATGCTCATCAGTTACTTCCTTGACATCTACACTGCGACTATTAAATCCAGGCAGATTACGCACAAAGGAGTAGCACCGTCCACACATTGATATCATGCCCGGACAGTCAGGACTGCTGTAGGGACAGTGCTTTGTTTCATCCCGTCCATCCTCACACTCTGGCACCACGTTACATTCCATGTGGAGACGAAAGCTGGAATAATTATCCACCGAACAGTTCCAGAAACCGCTGGCTAATATTGGGGGTTTTGCTTTCAGGGAAAAAGGTAAAATACAGTTGAAAACAATGTGCCATAATGCATGACTTTCTCCTGACTTCGACACTCAGTTTTGTTGCAGTATATACGTATGGAGCTTTAAAAGGTTTATGTATCACAATTTTCATTTCTCTAATATGCTTCCCTGTCCAGTCAGACTGCTGTAAATAACGATACATGTGGAAATCGCGCTCATGTATTGCTATTTTCTTAAGGCTGAACATCACTGTATTTCTAAAGGGAACAGGAATTTCTCCACAGACGAAGCTAAACATGACTGTATTTCTAAATGGAAGAGGCAGATGTCCACACTCGACCTCAGGGTCGTCATGACTCACATTTCTCATCGTCATGTAGCCAGACGACGGGGATGTCATCACAACAATCATGGGTCCTGATTCTTCTGGGGTTGTATTTTGTGCTACCAATGACAGGGACCTCGAGTATTAATTTTAGTAAACTGACAACAACATAAAACACATGGAACAAGAAGAGCACTCAGGAGAACGCAGACTTCTGTCATGGTAAAACAGATCCTGGATCCACATTTTCTCTTTGATCCAGAGGAGAAAGTGAAAAAGCGAGAAAATCATATGTTTATTATAACATTAGAAAATCAACAGATCTGTTTCGAGCGCTGGCTCTCCTCAGGATGGTTTTGGGTCGCCTACTGCCGGTGTTATATGGCCTAATGTCACTGTTTGCACGTGCGGATTGGCTGCACGTGTTGTTCGGTTTTTCAGGTTGTTTACAGTTCAGGGTGCGTTTGCTGACAACGATTTCCATTTGTGCCTGCAGTTGTTTACTATTTCTACTTTAGTATTTAGGGTTGCTAAGTATGGTTTGCATAGTATTAACCATTTTTCTGTTGAACATAGGTTGCATCTTTTTGAAATGTTATTGTATGGTGATGCCCTTTTTATGATTTTCCAGGATATGTTATAGTTTTTTTTTTTTTGTCTTTAAGTCTCCAAATATATTTGCTCAGTTCTGTTTGTTTTTTGTATTTTACTTTGTTGAATGACTGTTTATGGTTTGCATATCTGGTTTTGAAGTGATTTTCAGTGATCCCTATGTATGTTTCTTTTTCATTTTCTGATGTCACAGTGGCTTGGTATACAATGTTGTTATAGAGGCATTTGTTGCTTAAGGGACACTGTTCTTTTGTAGTACAATTGCAGGATTTCCTTTCTTCACCCTTCTTTGCTGTGTTGCTTTTCATTTTGTTGGATGAATCAATTATATTTTTAAGGTTAGGCATGCATGAATATGATAGTTTGATGGTGTTCTTGTTGAATATTTTGACACATTTGTGTTCTTTTGGGAAGGATGCTGTCAGAATTTTAAAAAATTCTTTCCCTACGTTTTGTTTTACTCGTCCATCATATGGAGGGTTGTACCATGTGATTTTCCTTTTCCTGCTTTTTTTTTTTTTTGTTCATGTTGTTATCTGGGTTGTATTGTAGTTTGTAGCTGTAACCACTTTTTTGCAATGCTCTTGGTATTCTGCTGCTGCGTTGTTGAATACTCTTTCATTATGTGACAGATTAGATAATCTCTTGTTTATGCCATTGGGTATGGTTTTTTAGTATAGATGGTGGGTGGTTGCTATTGATGTTTACATAAATGGGAGTGTCATTAGGTTTCTTGTATGGTTTATATATGTAGTTTGTTGAGTTTCTGTTCGTTTTATATATATATATATATATATATATATATATATATATATATATATATATATATATATATATATATATATATATATATATAATGTATATTGGAATATGAAAAATGCAAAATATCAAACTTATTTTGCAAGATGTGCTTAGTATTCCATATAACATATAACACTTCAAATATAGTTATAAGTTAATGAACAGTGACGTAAAACTGCTCACATTTAGTGGACAATTTGAAATGTTCTTGTCAACAGAACCTGGATCCGATGTTTTATCTAGATCCACACTACAAAATGACTGTAATTTGCCAGCTTCGTTCGTGGGATACCAACCATCTTTTCAAATGCTTTTTTCACATTTATATTCTCAAGATGAACAATAAACATTATATAGACATTTCCAGAAAGAAAATTGAATGGTATATACAAGACGTTTCACATATCATACTATTTTCAAATGTATTCATCATGGTTTTGTTTACATGAATGACAAAAAAACTACACATGTAGCAAGAGAGATAGAGACAGACAGACAGATAGACAAGATAATTCAAACAGAGATATGCAGACAACTAGATGTAGTGCAAACTTGAGATAAACTTAGGTTGTGCTGATACTTCAATCAAAAAGGGGGACATAGGCCACCAAGGAAGTAGGAATTTTTCATAATTCAACTCAATTGTTAAAATATACTTTTCAATCTCATATCGTTTTTTGAAGTATCAATAAAAGGCACGGACGGTTGACACTACACGTGTCATCTTACAATGGCATATATACAGTTTTGCTAACAGGATAATCAAATCTAAAACCTGGTCAGTTTTTACATCTCTTTCACATCCAAAAATAATCAGATGTTTGCTAAAGCGAAATGAGTGAGCCAAAAAAACATTTTTTGAACAAGAGTGGTTTGAAAATCCCTCCAGAATGAGTGTACAAAATGACAATGCAAAAAAAAAAAAATCTGTTGACTATTCTAGTTTTTTTTTCGTTGCAAAATGAGCACCTATCATTCCTATTTATGTTCATGTTAAACAGTACACTGTTAGTTCCTAGAATTCTGTGCACTATCCTTATCTGCAACCACTTTAATTTGATGTCCTCTATCTTCCTAATTTTCCTGAAAATGGTGTTCCATTGTATGCTTCGATATATCCTTCTATCCCACTTTTCACAACAGTTTGGCAATGTGTTGTTTTCCCCCAGTAGATCATAAAATGGTCTTGCACCTTTAGGAATAGACTGTATTATCCTGAAAGTTTTACTCGAGTCATAAATCAAAAGATTATTATTTGGCATGTCTAATCCACAAGTATGAATATATGCTCTAACAGCATTAACCATTCCCCTATAAACAATGAAGCTCGCCTGAATATTCATATTCGACACAAAACGTATCAAAAGACATATCCTCCATTTAGCAACTTGATAAACCCTTTTTCAATCCAGTTCTGATGAAATGGAGACTCTCTGGCTATCACGATACTGGAAATTACAAAAAATGGGTTCAGAAATCAATTCTTCAGGGTTTTCAATTTCAACACATTTTCCTATTTCTTCATAGGATTTATAGACACTTGACCGAAAGCCATTCTTATTTCTGGAATTTATAATGCTAGTACCTATCGTATCTATAAACCTGTTTTGTGCATATAATCGTTTCACCATACATGCACATTTGTGCTTACTAGAGTGCAATTTTCTGATCCAAGCAACTTTTAATGCATTTACATACTTTCAAACATTTGGGATTCCAACACAACCTTGACCAGTACTTTTATACGATATATTTTTCTACTTATCTTGTCATTCGTTTCATTCCAAACAAATCGATAAATGCTCTGTTGTATCAAGTTCAAAATTTTGTCTGGTTGAATTGGCAAGAGCATCCTAAGAAAAACTATTTTAGACAAAATGAGAGATTTAAGAATAGCTATTCGTCCAAAGAGTAGGAGGCACTGGATAGAGGCAGCACCTTTGATGTCTGGCATGCTGCTTCCTACTAGTTAGGATGGACGGGCATCACTGGTCCTCATCCACCCCCTAAATCTCTCACGTGTTGACTCTAAGCGCCACACCACGGCAAACCGCTTCAGCTGGCGGGCTAAACCACGTGAGGGGGGGTGGTGTTTACACTACACCACTAAGCGGAAGAGCTGCAGCAAGCGGCCAACGACCAGGGCGGAAGGGTCCCACGATGGACCGAACGGCTAAGTGTACACGACCGAGGGCGTACCACTCCTTATTCTGTGGACTATGGCTAGCGGTCCTGGCTTAGAAAGGAGATGGGCGCCGACAAGCTTCAACAAGCCCACTGAAAGGACATGATGGGGAAGCAAAGGAATACCAAACTGGATCGGTCAGGGCCCGGATTAATAATACGACCGCGTGTCCCACTGACTCACTTCAGGATGGGAGCGACAAGTGGGCTACTGGAGTGAAAAACATCAACCTAACCACCCAAACACAACCATCGGAACATGGAACGTTCGGTTCGCACCTTTTATGCCTGTGGCAAGCTACAAGAACTGACCCACGAACTGAAGCGCTATCGCTGGGACATCGTAAGACTGTGCGAAGTCAGATGGACTGGCTTCGGTGAAAACAACAGGGAGAAGGACATAAGATCTGGTTCTCTGGGGGAAGAGAAGAAACATGAGTACGGGGTGGCCTTCATCGTACGGAAAGAAATTGCAGGTAGTGTCATGAGCTGCACACCCATTTAAAGCAGACTCATTTCCATCCGCATCTCTGCAAAACCCCATAACCTGACAACCATCCAGGCCTATGCTCCAACGTCAGACCACGATGACGAGGCAATCGAGGAGTTCTATGAGCAGATTGAATCCATCATAGCAACAGTGCCAAAGAAGGACATGCTCATAATCCAGGGAGACTGGAATACCAAGGTTGGCCTAGATGCTTACCGGAAATGGGCAGAAACAGCAGGAAAATTGGGAAAAACCAGTGACAGAGGCCTTAGACTTCTGGAATTTGCCAAAAGCCATCGACTTACCCTAGCCAACACTCTCCACCCACACAAGCTGTCCTGAATCACAACCTGGCACTCACCAAATAGGCAAGTTCACAACCAACTAGACGTCATTCTGGCCCCACAACGCTACAAGTCCAGCATGAACAAAACAAAAACAAGAACATTCCCAGGCGCCAACATTGGCAGTGATCACGGTCTTGTCCTGGCAACCTTCAAGCTCAAGCTGAAGTGTAAGTATTGTCCAAAGAACCCCCGCATTCGCTTTGACCTAAAGAAGTTGAAGGACACCGAAATTGCAGAGGCGTTCCAGGCTCAAGTAGGCGGGAAGTTTGCTGCCCTCAACTTAGTGGACAGCGATGTAGACACCCTTGTTAATAACATCAAAGAGGTGCTAACTACAACAGCTGAAGAAGTTGTGGGAAAGAAGCAAAAGAAGATCCAGCCTTGGGTTACAAACGAGATCTTAGATCTAAGTGACAAGAGGCGGGCACTAAGAGGAAAGAAACACTCCAGCGACAAAAACCAGGATGCAGTACCAACAGGTAAACAGAAAAGTCAGGAAGAAGATGAAGACAGCCGAGGAAATTGGATAGAGGAGCAGTGTGAAGCAATCAAGAAAGGCATGGAAGCAGGGAACAGCAAAGAAGCCTACAACACACTCAAGTCCTCAATAAGACCAACCAGACAAGATCAGCAATCAGCGGTCATCGAAGATAAGGATGGCAAGCTACTTACAGAGAATGAAGAAGTCCTGAAGAGGTGGACAGAATACTGTGAGGGCCTCTACAACTACCAGCTCAATCCAGACACATCCACTTTGCAGGACAACCAACGACCCGCAGACCGTGAGAACAGTCTCCAAGTACTGAAGGAGGAAGTTGAGGCCGCGATGCAGAGTGTAAAGCCAGAGAAATCCCCAAGAGTGGACAATGTCCCAGCTGAGCTTGTGAAATATGGATGGAAAGAGACCACAGAGGCACTAACAATGCTACGTCAGAAGATCTGGACAGGAACGAAGTGGCCAACAGAGTGGACCCTGTCATTGGTGATTCCCTTACCCAAGAAGGGCAACCTCAAACAATGCCAAAACTACAGGACTATAAGTCTGATCAGCCACCCCAGCAAAGCCATGCTTCGCATCATCCTCAACCGACTGAAATCCAAGGCTGAGGAACTGCTATCAGAAGAAAACAAGCAGGTTTTAGAAGAGGGCGGGGCACTGTGGAACAAATTTTCAACTGCCGCGTCCTGATTGAAAAGCACCCTACAACACCAAAAGGACCTCCTCCACACTTTATTATCGCATTTAAGAAGGCATTCGACCAGGTGTGACACAATGGCCTATGGCAGGCTCTCAGAGACATTGATGAAAGGCTCGTCCAAGTCATCCAGGCCCTCTACGAACACTCCAGCAGCACAGTACTTCTCAATAGCCAGCAGGGCCAGTTCTTCCCGACCACACAGTCGGAGTCAGGCAAGGGTGCCTACAATCTCCAGTCCTTTTCAACATCTTTCTTGAGAGAATTATGCATGAGACCCTCGAAGAACACCACACCTCAATCAGCATTGGCGGCAGGCCGGCCTGCATCCTTCGTTTCGCAGATGACATCGACCTCATGGGGGTCCAGCAACACCAAGCTCCAGGATCTTACAGACTTGTCACAAGAGGAAGTGCCTATGGCATGGAGGTCAGCACAGAGAAGTCAAAGGTCATGGTCAACAACATGACTAATAGCAGTGCCCAACACATAACCATGAATGGTGAGCCCCTGGAAGAAGTGACCAGCTTCGTAGGTACTTGGGAGCAACCCTATCCAAAGATGGCACCTGCACAGCAGAAATCCGAATCAGGATCAACTCCGCATCAGCAGCGATGGCCATACTGAACAGAGTGTGGAAGAGCAACATCAAATTCCACACAAAATTCCGGCTTTACAAGTCACTAGTGGTCTCCATCCTCTTACATGGTTGCGGGACATGGACACTGATGGCCGAAACAGAAAGAAGAATCCAGGCGTTTGAGATCAGGGGCCAGAGGAAACTACTCCGCACCTCCTACAAAGAACACAAGACCAATGATTATGTGCGGAACCTGGTCACTAACCTAGTTGGGCCCCACGAACCACTTCTGGCAACCGTCAAATGACGGAAGATGGCATGCTTTGGCCACGTCATTCGTCACAACACCCTCTCCAAAACCATCCTTCAAGGTACCATTAAAAGAGGGCGCAGACTTGGACGGCAGAGAAAGAGCTGGTCCGACAATATAAAGGACTGGACCAAAATGACCATGCCAGATCTTCTCACGACAGCCACCAACAGAAGAGCCTGGAGAGAAGCGACAGCTGCCTCATCAAGTCATTCCCTAGCACCCTCTTGTATTAATTCAGTATCGTCAGCGTATTGGGATATCTTAATTTCAACTCCTCCAGCATTTACCTTTACACCTTTAATAATATCATTCTTTCTGATCATGGCAGCTAGAATTTCAACACAAATTATGAACAGATATGGTGAGGTTGGGTCTCCCTGTCTACATCCCCTTTGCACATGGAACCATGGTGTTAATCTTCCATTTACTGTAACAGATGATTTGATATCTTTTGTAAAGTTTTTATCCATTGACAAAAAACAGGACCAAAGCCAAATTCATCCAATACCTTCCACATAAACGACCAACTGAGCGAATCAAAAGCATTCTCAAAATCTAGAGAAATTAATAGACCAGGCCTTTTGCTTGTCTGAAGATAATCAATCAGATCATATATTAAACGTATGTTATCTCCAATATATCTGTTTTTAATTAATCCAGTCTGGTCTCTATCTATAATTGATGGAAGAATTAATTTCAGCCAATTTGCAATACATGCAGAGCCTATCTTATAAACAACATTAAGCGCAAAGAGATGGGTCTCCAGTTTCTCCCTAAAAATATAGATTATTACCCCTTCTTTTTGTGTGGAAGACAATTCCCCTTTTCTAAACCCTTCATTTAGTGACCTTACAACAAAAGCCCCAAGATAACGCAAAAAAATTTTGAAAAATTCCACTATGAATCCATCACTTCCTGGACTTTTATATTTTTTTTCATGTTTTTGAGTGCAAAACCCATCTTCTGTCAATGAAATTTCGCCTTCTAAGGAGTCTTGCTCTTCCCCGGACAAATGTGGTAAATTGGCAACCAAATTCCTGATTTTTTATCTTCAACGTTTTTTTCTTCAAGGTACAAATGTTTTGTAAAATGTGTTGATTTCATTTGCTATTTCTTTTTTATCTTTTATCATTGTACCATTTTTTATCAATTTCTATGATTCTTTTTACTCACAAAATTACTCTTTTCTAAAGAACAAAATAATTTGTGATTTTCTCACCCTCAGCTTTCCATCTTGTCCGGGAGCGAAGCAAGACTCCCTCCATTTTTTTTCCCATAGAGATACGAACTCTGCTTTACTATTTTTTTAAGTAATTTTGTTCTATTTCAGCTAACTTTTTTCTAGTTCGCTTTAATCTTCTTTTTTTATCCTGTTCTGTAGATTTTTTTTTCTTTTTAGCTGTTGCAAATGCTGTTGTTTTCGCTCTTATTTTCATCACGATAGTGTCAAGAAACAGTTGCTCACTAACACAAACTGTAATTTCGTCTTTTGGTATCTGATCTATATTTTCACGAGAATAGGGGGATAAGGCATACTCTTCTTAAACCCGTTTTATTTCATTGTGAACTTCTTCCACATACATTTTGTCTTTTAATAGAGAACTATTAAATTTCCAGAGTCCGGCTCTGCTCTCCTCCTTTTTCGACCTAAGGATTAATGTGATTATAGAATGGTCAGTTCTATGTCCTGGAATTATGTCGGTGTGAAGTGAGTTTATTATAAAATTATTCTGACACTAGAAAAAAAGTCTAATCTACTCTGTTGAATGGGATTGTTCCTTCTCCACGTATATCTTCTTGTATCTAGATTCATTTCACGCCACACATCCATTAATTCCAAATTTATCATCATTCTCTTGACCTGTTCTTGTGGTCTGACATTATTATGAGTGCCTATAGTTACAATAATCCATATCAAAATCCATAACTAGATTCCAGTCTCCACCTTTTATTACAAAATCGAAATTCTTTTCTTTAATACGTTCTTCAAGATTTGCATAAAAATTTGGTTCATCTCTATTCGGTCCATATATACTTACAATCACAAATTTCTTTTTTTCAATCATGACTGAAAGAACTATGTATCCTCCATTTTTCGTCTTTACAAATGTTCTGAACTTTGAACTCAAATTTATTGTTGTTAGGCAATATAGCTGTTCCCTTAGAATTTGAGTTTGTGAGGACGCAAAAACGCAGGAAAAGCCCCATTCAGCAGTTAACATATTTTTCAAGCTTTGGATCCATGTGAATATCTTGCAAAAGATAGACTGAATAAGATTTTGATCGCAAATAGTAAAACACATCCATACGTTTTTTCTTTTCTTTTCTTTCTTTTTTTTTTGTTTTTTTTTTTCTTTCTTTTCTTTTTTTTTTTTTTTTTTTCTTTTCTTTTTTCTTTTTTTCTTGCTTTCCATGACAGTTCTTTGCAGGCATGACAGTTCAGGACACAGTTTACTTCCTCACTATCAACCATTATTAAGGTGAATTGCAATTTTTTTTTTTTTTTCACAAACATTGCATATTCGCATGGCTTTCCTAGAAATTTTTTTTCAATATGAACATTCTCAGACAATCTTTGTGCCTTAAGTTCAAAATAAAATAAACAATAAATGTTTTGCATGACCTCACATCTGTGGTCACACACATTCTGCACTAACCTTAGGCGCTTGTCAAACCATGAAGAACCGTTCAAAGCATAAAAAGAATATGAACAAAAAAAGAAACAGGAAACAAAAGTAAAAAACACACAACATGTAACATGAAAAACGTGTGCATAGCACGTGCGGTCTTATACTTGACCGCTAATCATGAAAAGGGAAAAGCTCAAACTTCTTTTCCCACAAAAAAATTTAGGTTAACTCTTTCATGACGATAGATTCAAATGCTTTCTTAGAATTGGTTCAATACATTTCGCAAAGCCTTACCATGAGATGAAACTAACCAACTAACCCGCCAATCATCCGAAGAGTGCCGATGAAAGCATAGCATCGCTTAGTGCATGGAACAAAAAAGACATGTCTTTAATATGTACCAAATCGACCGTCAGCAACGCAGTCCACCCATAGACATACAAAGCATCATCTAACCTGTTAACAACTGCCTGGCCGCCTAACTAGCCAGCCACAGAGCCACTGATAATCCAGCCTATATATCAATTAACAACACCACTTTTATATGTAAAAGCCGACTGCAATATGTCCCATGCATACATACATACAAATGTTACATAATAGTTTTTTCTCTTTCTTCTTTTTTCTTTTTTTTTTTTTTTTTTTTTTGGTTTGTTTTGTTTTTTTTTTTTTTTTATTTTTTTTTGTTTGTTTGTTGTCTTTAATTGTTGTTTTATACCTCACCTGCCACATCACTTATCGGCTAATATGTAATACCTTAGGTCTCACAAACTGCTATTGAAGAGGCTGGTCCAGATTATTTACCTCACTCTATCATGTCTTATGGTATTATCACGGCCGCATGCCCGTTGAAGGGCAGATCAACACATTGTCTTTATTCCCAATGAAGGTCCACGTCTACCTGGAGCATGGACTCATTCCATGATAAATTCGAACGGTCGGATATGTTATCTACCTGTTAGTCTAAAATATTGAGTTTCAGTTTTATATTATTTGCTGATGTGTTTTTGTTTGTTGTTGGTATTGTGTTTTTACTTTCTGCCAGTTTATACCGGTGTTTCTGCATGCCATTTACAATAACAATTTAAAACGTGACTTTTTCCTAAAACTCTTGAGTACTTCTATATACCATTGCAGTTTTAACAAAGACATTTCCGTGAGTGGATCATATTTCGGGGGGGGCAAAACTCTCCACGTTTCTGCGAAGGGGGGACCAATGATGAATAGAAAGCTAAAGAGACCACGGTACTGCAGGAGTCGTGCACTAATAATGATAATAATAGCGGCAGGTTAGTTATGACCCTTAATCTTACATCATAAGCCCTAAGTGCTTACAAATACATGAAGAAAGTTAAGCGAAACATACATGAAAAACCAATAAGAAGACTAAATCTTGCGAGTAAGATACCGTTGTGCAGGTGCAAACAAGGTGTTGCACATTCACAGACCACCCACAACACGACAACACACACACAAACACACACACACACACGCATACAAAACAACACACACACACCGGGACACATTAGTCACGAATTATTTTGATGGGCAAGGGAAGGGAAGAAAGAACTGCATATTGATAGGTGAGAAAAGAGAGTTGTTGTTACAGAGAAGCCTTAGAGGAAGACAGAGAGTTTAAACTACGCAATGATATTGTACTTTATTCACAAGAAACCGGACCATCAAAAGGGAGAAAAAATCGCCTTAGTTTTTAGTTCGAAATCGAGGGATTTGTTGAGGCAGCAGAGGGGTATGTCGGTAAAAAACCGCAACTGCAATTAATGTAGTAGTGGATTTTCTGAAAGAATGTAAATGTAGACCTTCAGTGAGAACGGACTGACTTGAGGGCGTTCGCCTCACATTTTACATCGTCCGTTTGCCTAAGGCAGATTTCGTGCACATATTACATACAAGTCCAGTAGCAACGTGTCACACAGGATATACCAGGATGAGGTGTATGGTATAGGGGGTTTTCGGCTTCATTCTAATTTTTCGGCAAGGGGACCACCGGACAGCTCTTTGTTTAGGAATCAGACACTAAATCTCTTCCTATCCCCCCCCCCCCCCCCCCCCCACCTCTTCAATCCAAAAGTATGTGATTCTGTAACCCATGGGGCCAATAACTCAGAACATATGGGTCTTTGACATGCACGATAGGAGTTCTGTTTGATTTATCTTATGGTACAACAACCCGTCTGCATATTTGGTTATTGTAAATCCACCACAGCTACCATGGCCTGCTTTCTGTCCTTCCAACCTGGATGGTGAGAAGTCAATGGAGTGGGACTGGGCTTGCTTCAATATTGTCTGCTTCACAGTATTGAAGACCAATGATTGTACTCTTTTTCAAGGTTGCTGTCAGTGGGTGCTAAAATTGTTTAGAATCTTTTATTGGAAACCTCATTAACTAATGAAAGAAAATAAGAAAGTGCTGGCTGTTTACGTTGAGTTACAACAGTGTGTACATCAGCCTGTGTGTATTTGACGTTACCAGTGTACAAGTTACTTCTTTCCACTATCAATATATGTTGGGGCCATCAATGTCTGTTTTAAAAAACCGAATTTTGTTTTACCTTTCCAAAGCTGGATTTGGTCTTCGGCCTAGAAGCCATCAGTGGAACAAAACATACCCTGCACAGGCAGAAAAAAAAAGTAGGAAAAAAAAAGAGGACGATGAGAAAATACATTATCAGAAATAGTTTTTGGCTAAAGAGCAACGTGTAACCGATACACAAGAAAACTTTGCCCAGCTTTGGGGAACCAA
>JADBJO010007111.1:0-12500 GCA_016801955.1 Conus betulinus
TGAAAGACGGCCACACTCCTATGTGGCTACCTTACAGGGTGAGCTGAAAGACGCCCACCACTCCTATGTGGCTACCTTACAGGGTGAGCTGAAAGACGGCCACACTCCTATGTGGCTACCTTACAGGGTGAGCTGAAAGACGGCCACACTCCTATGTGGCTACCTTACAGGGTGAGCTGAAAGACGGCCACACTCCTATGTGGCTACCTTACAGGGTGAGCTGAAAGACGGCCACACTCCTATGTGGCTACCTACAGGGTGAGCTGAAAGACGGCCACACTCCTATGTGGCTACCTTACAGGGTGAGCTGAAAGACGGCCACACTCCTATGTGGCTACCTTACAGGGTGAGCTGAAAGACGGCCACACTCCTATGTGGCTACCTTACAGGGTGAGCTGAAAGACGGCCACACTCCTATGTGGCTACCTTACAGGGTGAGCTGAAAGACGGCCACACTCCTATGTGGCTACCTTACAGGGTGAGCTGAAAGACGGCCACACTCCTATGTGGCTACCTTACAGGGTGAGCTGAAAGACGGCCACACTCCTATGTGGCTACCTTACAGGGTGAGCTGAAAGACGGCCACACTCCTATGTGGCTACCTTACAGGGTGAGCTGAAAGACGGCCACACTCCTATGTGGCTACCTTACAGGGTGAGCTGAAAGACGGCCCACACTCCTATGTGGCTACCTTACAGGGTGAGCTGAAAGACGGCCACACTCCTATGTGGCTACCTTACACTCCTATGTGGCTACCTTACAGGGTGAGCTGAAAGACGGCCACACTCCTATGTGGCTACCTTACAGGGTGAGCTGAAAGACGGCCACACTCCTATGTGGCTGGCTACCTTACAGGGTGAGCTGAAAGACGGCCACACTCCTATGTGGCTACCTTACAGGGTGAGCTGAAAGACGGCTGAATGTGGCTACCTTACACGGCTGAAAGACGGCCACTCCTATGTGGCTACCTTACAGGGTGGAGCTGAAAGACGGCCACACTCCTATGTGGCTACCTTACAGGGTGAGCTGAAAGACGGCCACACTCCTATGTGGCTACCTTACAGGGTGAGCTGAAAGACGGCCACACTCCTATGTGGCTACCTTACAGGGTGAGCTGAAAGACGGCCACACTCCTATGTGGCTACCTTACAGGGTGAGCTGAAAGACGGCCACACTCCTATGTGGCTACCTTACAGGGTGAGCTGAAAGACGGCCACACTCCTATGTGGCTACCTTACAGGGTGAGCTGAAAGACGGCCACACTCCTATGTGGCTACCTTACAGGGTGAGCTGAAAGACGGCCCACACTCCTATGTGGCTACCTTACAGGGTGGGCTGAAAGACGGCCACACTCCTATGTGGCTACCTTACAGGGTGAGCTGAAAGACGGCCCACACTCCTATGTGGCTACCTTACAGGGTGGGCTGAAAGACGGCCACACTCCTATGTGGCTACCTTACAGGGTGAGCTGAAAGACGGCCACACTCCTATGTGGCTACCTTACAGGGTGAGCTGAAAGACGGCCACACTCCTATGTGGCTACCTTACAGGGTGGGCTGAAAGACGGCCACACACTCCTATGTGGCTACCTTACAGGGTGAGCTGAAAGACGGCCACACTCCTATGTGGCTACCTTACAGGGTGAGCTGAAAGACGGCCACACTCCTATGTGGCTACCTTACAGGGTGAGCTGAAAGACGGCCACACTCCTATGTGGCTACCTTACAGGGTGAGCTGAAAGACGGCCACACTCCTATGTGGCTACCTTACAGGGTGAGCTGAAAAGACGGCCACACTCCTATGTGGCTACCTTACAGGGTGAGCTGAAAGACGGCCACACTCCTATGTGGCTACCTTACAGGGTGGGCTGAAAGACGGCCACACTCCTATGTGGCTACCTTACAGGGTGAGCTGAAAGACGGCCACACTCCTATGTGGCTACCTTACAGGGTGAGCTGAAAGACGGCCACACTCCTATGTGGCTACCTTACAGGGTGAGCTGAAAGACGGCCACACTCCTATGTGGCTACCTTACAGGGTGAGCTGAAAGACGGCACACACTCCTATGTGGCTACCTTACAGGGTGAGCTGAGCTGAAAGACGGCCACACTCCTATGTGGCTACCTTACAGGGTGAGCTGAAAGACGGCCACACTCCTATGTGGCTACCTTACAGGGTGGAGCTGAAAGACGGCCACACTCCTATGTGGCTACCTTACAGGGTGGGCTGAAAGACGGCCACACTCCTATGTGGCTACCTTACAGGGTGAGCTGAAAGACGGCCACACTCCTATGTGGCTACCTTACAGGGTGAGCTGAAAGACGGCCACACTCCTATGTGGCTACCTTACAGGGTGAGCTGAAAGACGGCCACACTCCTATGTGGCTACCTTACTATGTGGCCGGGTGGGCTGAAAGACGGCCACACTCCTATGTGGCTACCTACAGGGTGAGCTGAAAGACGGCCACACTCCTATGTGGCTACCTTACAGGGTGAGCTGAAAGACGGCCACACTCCTATGTGGCTACCTTACAGGGTGGGCTGAAAGACGGCCCACACTCCTATGTGGCTACCTTACAGGGTGGGCTGAAAGACGGCCACACTCCTATGTGGCTACCTTACAGGGTGGGCTGAAAGACGGCCACACTCCTATGTGGCTACCTTACAGGGTGAGCTGAAAGACGGCCACACTCCTATGTGGCTACCTTACAGGGTGGGCTGAAAGACGGCCACACTCCTATGTGGCTACCTTACAGGGTGAGCTGAAAGACGGCCACACTCCTATGTGGCTACCTTACAGGGTGAGCTGAAAGACGACGCCACACTCCTATGTGGCTACCTTACAGGGTGAGCTGAAAGACGGCCACACTCCTATGTGGCTACCTTACAGGGTGAGCTGAAAGACGGCCACACTCCTATGTGGCTACCTTACAGGGCGAGCTGAAAGACGGCCACACTCCTATGTGGCTACCTTACAGGGTGAGCTGAAAGACGGCCACACTCCTATGTGGCTACCTTACAGGGTGGGCTGAAAGACGGCCACACTCCTATGTGGCTACCTTACAGGGTGAGCTGAAAGACGGCCACACTCCTATGTGGCTACCTTACAGGGCGAGCTGAAAGACGGCCACACTCCTATGTGGCTACCTTACAGGGTGAGCTGAAAGACGGCCACACTCCTATGTGGCTACCTTACAGGGTGGGCTGAAGACGGCCACACTCCTATGTGGCTACCTTACAGGGTGAGCTGAAAGACGGCCACACTCCTATGTGGCTACCTTACAGGGTGAGCTGAAAGACGGCCACACTCCTATGTGGCTACCTTACAGGGTGAGCTGAAAGACGGCCACACTCCTATGTGGCTACCTTACAGGGTGAGCTGAAAGACGGCCACACTCCTATGTGGCTACCTTACAGGGTGGCTGAAAGACGGCCACACTCCTATGTGGCTACCTTACAGGGTGGGCTGAAAGACGGCCACACTCCTATGTGGCTACCTTACAGGGTGGGCTGAAAGACGGCCACACTCCTATGTGGCTACCTTACAGGGCGAGCTGAAAGACGGCCACACTCCTATGTGGCTACCTTACAGGGCGAGCTGAAAGACGGCCACACTCTTATGTGGCTACCTTACAGGGTGAGCTGAAAGACGGCCACACTCCTATGTGGCTACCTTACAGGGTGAGCTTAAAGACGGCCACACTCCTATGTGGCTACCTTACAGGGTGAGCTGAAAGACGGCCACACTCCTATGTGGCTACCTTACAGGGTGAGCTGAAAGACGGCCACACTCCTATGTGGCTACCTTACAGGGCGAGCTGAAAGACGGCCACACTCCTATGTGGCTACCTTACAGGGCGAGCTGAAAGACGGCCACACTCCTATGTGGCTACCTTACAGGGTCAGCTGAAAGACGGCCACACTCCTATGTGGCTACCTTACAGGGCGAGCTGAAAGACGGCCACACTCCTATGTGGCTACCTTACAGGGTCAGCTGAAAGACGGCCACACTCCTATGTGGCTACCTTACAGGGTGAGCTTAAAGACGGCCACACTCATATGTGGCTACCTTACAGGGTGAGCTTAAAGACGGCCACACTCGGCAAAAACTTTCACTTACGGCAAAGCCATTGACCAATGAATCAGGGACATTCACCCAATTAATGTCATCTTTCCCAACCATTGGCCAATGAATCAGGACCATTCACCTAATTAATGTCATCTTCCCAGCCATTGACCAGTGAATCAAGCAGGTTCACCTAATAAATGTCATCTTCCCAGCCATTGACCAGTGAATCAGGGACATTCACCTAATCAATGTCATCTTCCCAGCCATTGACCAGTGAATCAAGCAGGTTCACCTAATAAATGTCATCTTCCCAGCCATTGACCAGTGAATCAGGGACATTCACCTAATTAATGTCATCTTCCCAGCCATCGACCAGTGAATCAAGCACGTTCACCTAATTAATGTCATCTTCTTCCCAGCCATTGACCAATGAATCAAGCACGTTCACATAATTAACGTCATCTTCCCAGCCATTGACCAGTGAATCAAGGACGTTCACCGTGGCTGACTGACGAACTGTTCTATTAGTCGGTCAACCCCGCGCATGTTTAGAGAAGAAAAAAGCGGAAGTTGTAAGGGATGGGATCCCTGGGGGATGTAAACATCAGCTTCCGGTGTACGTGTTCGTGTTGTGACGTCATCGACCGGGAAGACGGGGTGGGGTGGGGGTTGGGGGGGGGGGGGGGTGTTGGAGGGTCGAGGGGGTTGCATTAGGGAGGGGGGGGAGGGGCATATTTCCTGCTCAGGTGGAGTGGTGCCGACTGGCATTCGATCTACGGGTGTTGTGTCTGGGCAATAGCGGTAGTGCCGTTCGGTGTGGTCTGGGTGGTGGTGGTGGTTGGTGGTTGTGTTTCGTTCGTGTTGTTGTTGGTTTTTCTTTTTTCTTTTTTTTTTTTTGTCTGTCTCATATTGTATGCGCTCGATTCATCGGTACACCTGTTGTGTTTGTTTATGGCTGCTGCTCTCTCTCTCTCTCTCTCTCTCTCTCTCTCTCTCTCTCTCTCTCTCTCTCTCTCTCTCTGGCTTTCTTCCATTTTTCTCCGTCCCTCCCTTCCTCCCCCCCCTCTCTCTCTCTTTCTTTCTGTCTCTCTTAGTTTTATTAACTATGGTTTTCACTCTTCCCTAAAGCGTTTGATCAAATGAAAGCAATGACTCCATTAGTTAATTCTTATCGCACACCAAACTGTAATGTATATTCGTGACGCAACGTTTTATTAAAAGCGGTTATTTTGTATAGGTTGTGCCTTCCCATTCCTTAAGTTAATGCTTCAGTGATGGCAATGACGTACGCCTTTTTACTTTTTTTTTTTTTTTTTTTTTTTCCAGTGCTGTATATCCTGGCCTGTCTTGTCGACTATTTCTGCAACCATCCAGACTACACCAGGTAATCTCTCTCTCTCTCTCTCTCTCTCTCTCTCTCTCTCTCTCTCTCTCCTCTCTCTGTCTGTCTGTCTGTCTGTCTCTCCTCTCTCTCTCTCTCTCTCTCTCTCTCTCTCTCTCTCTGTCTCTTTCTCTTCTCTGTCTCTCTGTCTGTCTCTCTCTCTCTCTCTCTCTCTCTCTCTCTCTCTCTTTCTCTTTTCCACAGATTGTCTCTACGATGTGTAAGGAAACAGCATTACTGGCTGCAGTGTTCAAAATGTGTGTGTGTGTGTGTGTGTGTGTGTGTGTGTGTGTGTGTGTGTGTGTGTGTGTGTGTGTGTGTGTTATCTGTTTGTCCGTGAACGGCGACTTCAAAGAAGTGTCGAAGATCACGGAGTCTGTGTTAGATCTGGGGTGACTTGCGTATATTTTGAGCAATTTTGAAATAATGGCGTATTAATGTCTAATCTTGCAAAAACTTGACATACGGTTAAATAGCATTCGTCAAAAACACACTTTTTCTCTCTTTTTTGCCCTTTCTCTTTTTTCTTTCACTTTTCTTCCTTTTATATTTTTTCTATATTTTTTCCGTTGTCTTCAACTGTTTTGTCTGCCTCAAACCTCTCCATTTCTTCCACGCTGCTCATAAATATTCCTGAGAGTGGATGAATCTCACCTGTGTGGTTCCACTCTTCCCATGTTGAGCCCATAGAAAACTCAGCTCTGGCTAGGAGCCAGTCAGGGCAGAACAATCCCAAAGGTAAGTGACTCTGATAAGACTCGAACCCACCACTTCCCAGCCCACCATCCGCGATGGCAACCACAGCGTTACGGTGGCTAGTTGATTTTTTTTTTTTCTGAATGACCATTAGTCATGATGGAGGTGCTGCTCTGCCATTCCGTTTCGGTCTGAGAGCACTCTGCGCTCCTGTGCTCAGTGTCGACCAGGCCCGGGAAATACAGACACCTGCAGTGTCGGTTCCATCTATCACTTGGGAGCCCAGACTACGCATTCAGCTATTCATGGTGAGGCTGACTGGAGTGGGAAAAAAAAAATTATCCCGCATATTTGTGCCCTTTATAAGATTCGAACGCGTGACTTCCCAAGCCTGCAACTGTGTATGCTTGCTACTGCCCTGTTGATACAGGTTTCAGTCAGATTTTCTTGTGTGTAGTAGTGTCCTTGCATTAACATTAGTGTATTATTGTTGTTCTTCTTGGCATTGCTTTTTTTTAATTATCAGTTTGACCCATCTTGAGGTAACGCCTAAGTACTTAGCAGTTCTGTGCATAACTGAGCATGAATGTAACATACTTAAGGTGCTAGGTTGATTCCGTGAAGCTCAACATAACTTGATCTAAGGAAACACTGATATATGAAAAGAAATGTTCATGTTCATCCACAGGTCGTCGTCCTACATTGTTATTTATTATTATTTTGATTTGTTGGCATTTAGTAACATTTATTCAGCTGTGTGCTGTAGGCGACTTGTCTTTCATTGCCATTTTTAAAATGTCGTGTGTTTATTCCAAGCACGCCACGCCCAGGTCCTTTGAATTGTTCCAGTCTCTTCAAACCCTCTGCTGTTCTTCGTTCCAGTCTCTTGTCTTTTGCATGTCAAATGTTCACAGCGCTGAGGATAGTGGTGCTGGTCACTGTGGGCTGGCCTTACCTGTCGATGAACTCAGTGTTGATACCGTTCAAAACAGAAACTTTTTCAATCTTTGGGAATAGCCTGAGGGAAGGAAAGCCATTCAAAACTTAACCTTCCCAATCTTTGGGAATAGCCTAAGAGAAGGAAAGCCATTCAAAACTTAACCTTTCCAATCTTTGGGAATAGCCTGAGGGGAGGAAAGCCATTCAAAACTTAACCTTTCCAATCTTTGGGAATAGCCTGAGAGAAGGAAAGCCATTCAAAACTGAACCTTTCCAAGGAAAGCCATTCAAAACTTAACCTTTCCAATCTTTGGGAATAGCCTGAGAGAAGGAAAGCCATTCAAAACTTAACCTTCCCAATCTTTGGGAATAGCCTGAGAGAAGGAAAGCCATTCAAAACTGAACCTTTCCAAGGAAAGCCATTCAAAACTTAACCTTCCCAATCTTTGGGAATAGCCTGAGAGAAGGAAAGCCATTCAAAACTTAACCTTTCCAATCTTTCAGCATAGCCTGAGGGAAGGAAAGACGATTGGTCAAGAGAGGAGGGAAATGAAGGAGCTGGGCAATAAGGGAGAGGGGGGGGGTTGGGGTGGATGGATTGAACATAAAGAAATTAAAAAAAAAAAGAGGAATGGGGAAAGTAAGAGAAGACGGCGAAAAAGAAATGAAAAGAGAGGAGGGGGGAGGGTAGGGCATTGGAGAGAAATACGAAAACAGAAAAAAAGGGGAGGGAAAAAGGCGGAGGAAGAGAGAAGGAAGAAAAAAGAAATAAAAGGAAAAGCGTGGAAGAGGCGTTGGGCTGATGAGGTTGAAAGTAAGGACGGTGAAACAGAAAGATAGTGTGTGTGTGTGTGTGGGGGGGGGGGGGGGGGGGGGGTTGGGAGGGAAAGAAGGTGGGGGGGGGGCATGGGGAGAGACAGCGCAGTGTAGTGTGTCTGTGAGTGGCCCTAAAAGTGTGGTCTTATCACTCGGTGGTGCCAGGTCTCCCCAGGGCTTGTGACACTGATAGTTTGGCAGTGTCAGCTTCCATTGGGTTTTGTAGTGTTCATCTGCTGCTCTCGTTTCGTGCCGTTTCTTTCACCGTGGGCTTTGGGGATAATCTGTCTGCGCCTCTTCCCCCCTCTGTGTCTCTGTCTGTCTCTGTCTGTCTGTCTGTCTCTCTCTCTCTCTCTCTCTCTCTCTCTCTCTCTCTCTCTGCTCTCGCTCTCGCCTGTGCTTACATCCTATATGCCTGTTTCCCATCCTAAACCATCACCACCATCACCCTACCCCGCTCTTGCCATGGGCAGGTGTCGTTCATTAAAGCTGTTGTCGTTGTCCTGCTTGCCCCAGTTAACGAGTGTGGCAGAAACGTAGGATTTGTCGGTGTGTGTTTTCTCAGTGGCTGTACAAGATGATGGTTGCTGTCGCCTTGTATTTTTCCCTTGTTTGCTTGATGTTTGTAGAGATTCATTTTCAGGCGTGATCAGTAACAACCCATTATTTATTTGATTTGCGTGTTGTGTTGGCCTTGAAAAAAAAAACAAACCTTAAATTGTATTATCTTTGTCTGACGGTTTTTTTTTTTCTTTTTTTCTCTCTTTTTTTTGTTGTTGTTGAAAGTAACATATGTGTTTTTGCCTCTTACACATTTTGAGTTTGATTGCTGCTTGTGCGTCATGATAACCGCCGTTCATTTGTGTTTCAGTGTTGTGTCTCACATCAGGTAATTTCTGATGGCATCATGTGTGCACGAACTCCACAGATTTATGCGGGCATGTATGTGTAATCGTGATCCAACTTTGCCGCCCCCGTCAGAATTAATTCTTTAGGAAATCATATCCATTTCTCTTTAAACATCGTACTACTAGCGATACAGTGGCATCAGTATTTAACGATCTTACAAATTGGCAGACCGCATTTAACCTTGGGAAGTAGCTGGCAGGAGTTTAAACGAACAACTGCACCTGTGTTGCTAGACCAAGTGGCAATACATAAGCAACGCGCTTCGACTTGATCTATGCCCTCTACAGACAAGACCAACATGTTCAGAGGTAAAGAGGACAGTCAGAGCGTGATGTCGTGAGTGTGGAAAGGGAATTTGGGGAGGGAGGTGAAGGGGGAGGTGCAAAGCATGATGCCATCAGTCTCTGGCTTCTCCTGTTCGCTGCTCTCTGGCCCTGTTCTCTCTGCTTGGTCAGACATGGTACCGATCTGTGGACACGTATTACGCATCACACTGTTTCACTGCTTTGTCAGACATGGTACCGACCTGTGGACACGTGTTATATTCACTGCTTGGTCAGACAAGGTACCGACCTGTGGACACTGCTTAGTCAGACATGGTACCGACCTGTGGACACTGCTTAGTCAGACATGGTACCGACCTGTGGACACGTGTTATTTCACTGCTTGGTCAGACATGGTACCCGACCTGTGGACACTGCTTAGTCAGACATGGTACCGACCTGTGGACACGTGAAATGCAGCAGAATGTGTTGCCTGAGTTGTGTAGCATGCTTCTGTCCCACGTCAGTGACGGCGATGAACACAGCTCGCATTGGGCAGTAGTGAGCGTAGGTGTCCACGAGGCGCACGTGCCGGAATGTAAGCGAAATTCTGATTCATTTAAAAGAAAAAAAAAGTCATAACAAAAGGAGACAGACTGCAACAACAACGCAAAAATCTTTAAAAACAACAACAACGGAACTATTTGTCAGAATTACCTAAGCATGCTGTATTCCGATGTTAAAGACAGAGGGGATCCTTTGTTTTTGTCAGGAATGTAACACTGAGGAAACAGTGTGCACATGCAGAAATACATGCGAAATGCATTTTTGAATACGATATGCATCAAGCGTCATCAGAAACATAGAATGCATTGCATCCTGATTTTGCTGAATCGCCCAGGGCATCATCAAGGGTGAATGAACTAGTTAGGAGGTATACACGCGAGTTTGTGGAATACATAAAATGCAACGTCAGACACGACTGCAAAGAGTGTCTAAAAGTAAAGAAACCGAGTGTGTGCAACAGATACGTGGGGGGGGGGGGGGGGGGGGCAGGAGGGGAAATGTATGTATGCACTGAAAGAAAATATCCGCATGTATGCAAAGGTTTTATGCAGACAAATTGAACATGTATGCAAAAGTTATCTTTTAAAACCCAGCATGTGTGCAAGAATTTTTTAAAAAACAACAACAACAAAAACAAACAAACAAAATCATCATGTATGCAAGCGTTTTCTGAAGACGATGAAAATCATGATTACCGAGGGGACGAGGGGGTGGTGGGTGGGTGGGGGGGGGGGGGAGGAATTCTACATGTACTTCAGATATCGATATTACGGGGAATTTTCATTGAGAATTAAAGAAGAAAAATATAACAGAGATGGTGACAGAACAAAGAAGAGATGGTGACGGAAAACGTCGGGATCTGAGTGTCGAGGAGGGGGCACAAAACACTCGGCATGCGATCCCGCAGGGGAAAGCAATCACATTCTGAGAAATTCGAAGCGTTGCCAGAAAAAAAAAATCCAACATGCATTTAATCATTGGTACTGCCTAAACTGAGTAAACGTGCCTCCCTCACATATCAGGGATTGTCGCAGAAACCTTTACATGTGGGCGGGAAGTCCATTTCAGGTTTTTGGGTGACCGCCCCTTACATTGTGTAAGCCCCAGCTGATGGGAATCCTCTGCCTGCCAATGTGGTTCAATCTGCCCACCGTGACTGTTTTCACAGCACCGCTGAAGAGTTCCTTTCAATATGAGAGACAGTGTTAGTAAGCCGTGCCTTTCCCAGATGTGTATGCAGAATGTCTTGGTATATCATGGACTGTTACTGCAGAAATGTATGAGAGAATGAAAATATAGCGTGTGTATACGTCGTACTTTGCACTTGAATAGCCTTTCCCCGATACTGTGCATTATTATGATTGTGACTATTATCTTTATTACTTTGTTGTTGTTGTCAGATTTGGTGTGGATGATAATACTGCTACTGCTGCTGATGTATAAGTGTTTCTGGAGGTGCCGCTGCTGATGATGTTAGAAGTATTTCTGGAGGTGGAGGAACAAATATACGCCCAGGACTGTGCATGAAACAGATTAGTTTTTCAGTCCGTGACGGACTGTCCGTATTGTCTGACTGTGGCGTAGTGATCGTGACGGACTGTCCGTATTGTCTGACTGTGGCGTAGTGATCGTGACGGACTGTCCGTATTGTCTGACTGTGGCGTAGTGATCGTGACGGACTGTCCATATTGTCTGACGGTGGTGTAGTGATCGTGACGGACTGTCCATATTGTCTGACTGTGGTGTAATGATCGTGACGGACTGTCCATATTGTCTGACGGTGGTGTAGTGATCGGTACCCAGTAAGCGTGCAGGAATGTGCATGGAACAAGTTGTCTGTTTCTGTCCAGAACAGACTACCACTATTTGCTGACTGTAGTGTAGTGTTCGATGTTGCCTGAATGTTGTATGCATGCTTGATGTAGATTTCCGCGCTGATGGTGGACTAGTGTCTGGTAACCATTGTAACCTGCTGTCTGTGATGTGATGGAACAATGCTCTTACAGGAAGATGTGAAAGGCGTTTTGGCTAATTGTGGATTTGTGGAAGGTCAGAGCCTGCCTGATCAGATGACGGGCTTTTTTTTTCTGAAGAAAAGAGATATATTCGCCATTGTAAGAAAGAAATCGGGTTGACGGTCAATATTCACATTTTGCACTTCAAGAGAAGATTATCTATGGACGGAAAAGAGCCTTAATGAATAAGTTAGAAAGCTTTTACCCTTTCAAGAAATTATCATTTCTTACGGGGGAAAAATGTGATAATTACTGAATAACAGTATCCATGCGTATGTATACATTAGTGTTTATCAGAAAATAGAAAACTTGTGTGCTCAGTAATAAGAAAAACTCTCACCTTTGTGCGTTGTCCATATTGTGAGATGTTGGAGAATGGCCCTTTTGCTTCTGAACACATGGGCAGTTTGTCGGTCAAAAGAGATTGTTCATGATATGTATTTGGAAACACAACACAATGAAAGTGTGTGTGTGTGTGTGTGTGTGTGTGTGTGTGTGTGTGTGTGTGTGGTGTGTGTGTGTGTGTGTGTGTGTGTGTGAATTTACCTAAGTGAAGGCTGGGAGAAAGGGGGCATTGAAATACTGAGAAGAAAAAAGAATCATCTTTACGAAGTTTTTTTTTTTTTTTTTTTGCCGGGAGGGGGGGGGGGGGGGGGAGGGGGGTAGAAAGCAAGGGTGGAGGAGGGGGGATAGGGAAGAGGAAGGAGGGTGGTTACAAAGAGGTGTGATGACAAGAAGAAATCAGTAAAGCATACCACCTGTGTTTTGTTTGTTTTTTTTTTTTTCTTTAACCAGCGCCAAGAGAGTTGTATTGAAAGTAAACTATATAGGAGAAATCAGTTAAG
>JADBJO010007111.1:15000-17500 GCA_016801955.1 Conus betulinus
TTGGAGAGACAAGAAGAAAGCAAAGACAACGCAAGTTATTGCTCAACAACAATATCGATAAACGTATACGGAAAAATTCCTGACTTAAAGGCCAGTGCAAAGGGGACAGGGTTTGGTTTTTGCGAGGCTTGCTGGGATGACATATCGATTGAACATGGTGGATTTAACAACTGTAAGCGCCATGTCAAGACTCAGAAACACCAGGCAAACTTGGACATGAAAAAAAGCAACTCCACAGATCACGTCTTTCTTTCAAAGAAAGTTGAATCCTGGGACCAGTGGCCCTTCAAAAGATGATGTGACACGGGCAGAGGCTATAAAGTTTGGCTTGGTGGCGGAGCTCAATTTGCCTTTAACGGCTGCCAGTAAACTTACTCAGGCAGTCGGAAAAATGTTTCCGGACCCAGAGATTGCTAAGTCATTTGCTTGCTCCCGAGGCAAATCTACATCCTTTGTCAAAGAAATGGCAAGAACACAACAAGAAAAACTCAGACACCGTATGAAAAAGGGACCCTTCACTGTGTTTAAGTAGCGGTGACAACAGCTTCTTACCTGCGGGTAGCAGTGGCAGCATACAAGTGTGTAATGTATTGAAGTGACAACAGCTTCTTACCTGCGGGTAGCAGTGACAGCATACAGGTGTGTAATGTATTGAAGTGACAACAGCTTCTTACCTGCGGGCAGCAGTGACAGCATACAGGTGTGTAATGTATTGAAGTGACAACAGCTTCTTACGTGCGGGCAGCAGTGACAGCATACAGGTGTGTAATGTATTGAAGTGACAACAGCTTCTTACCTGCGGGCAGCAGTGACAGCATACAGGTGTGTAATGTATTGAAGTGACAACAGCTTCTTACCTGCGGGTAGCAATGAGAGCACTTCAAAATTGAAATATTCAAAGATTTAAAAGTCTGCTTATTGTCGTCGCTGATCAGGTGAGCGTAGTATTTCTCTTAACCACCGACTCTGTCGTTCCTTAGTGTCATTCTTTTTTATGTCGCTTATAACAAAATATTTGAATTTCATTTGAAAATGACAATGTCCTTCAATGGTAAGAGTTCATTAACGCAAACGCCGCGACTTTTTACTGCTGACAACACCTGTGAAACTACTGAAAACTGGAGTCCCACTACTGAGAGGTCTAAGAGGGCGTAGGCAGATCTGCATTCTCTCTCTCTCTCTCTCTCTCTCTCTCTCTCTCTCTCTCTCTTTCATATTATCATAAGCCTTCTGTCCCCTCTACGCTTCCCTGTTCAACGCTTTTCATGTTTGGTTTTACATGACTTTATTACCATAACTCTTTTTTTTTTTTTTTTTGCGTATCACTCACTCTCACGTTTGTGGATTTTTATAAAAGGCTTACAGGTATTGTCATATTCTGTATTTCTTCCACTGTTGTGACGGCGTGATCAGTTGGATTCCAGACTGATGCCTTCCAACAACATTATACAACAATGTTTCACACAGTTTGCTTTCCTTTCGTCCAGGTTTTCCTGCAAAATAGGATGTCGGGATTTGTTCATATGGCTCTTTATCGATTATGACTGTATCACGACAGTCGTGTATTGCATACCTCTGTGCTCTCGGGCTCCATGGCTCTGTATTCTGGGACTCTGTATTTCAAGTCTGTTTTCTCAGAATGTGTAATCCACACCTCGATATTCCCAGACAGCGTGTTCCATATGTTGGCGTTCTCAAACTGTGTATTTTATAGTTCGGTGCTCCCCACTCTGTGGATTCCAGAGCTCTTGTATTGGCGGTGTGTGTTCCACATTTTTTCTTTGTTCTTCCACTCAGTACCCCCGTATTTCTCTCTTATCAGACTTTGTATTCCGCACTGCTGTATTCCCATTTTTCTCTGTACCGTTGTACTGCACGCTTCTGTATTATCATTCTCTATATTCAACACCTCTGTGTTTTCAGACTGTGTATTCCATACCTTTGTATTTTCTACACTCTGTATTCCAAAAGTCTGTGTTTTCCCACATTCTGTATTCCATAAGTCTGTTTTTCCCCGTTTCTGTGTTCTGTATCTCCGTACTCTAGTATTGTTGTAATTTACGTTCCGTGATTTGTCTCTTGTTTTCTGTTCTTTTTGTTCTGCTTTCTGAGGGCATTGTATAACGGGCTGTCAGCTCAACCCGTTTTTACTCTCTCTCTCTCTCTCTCTCTCTCTCTCTCTCTCTCTCTCTCTCTCTCTCTCTCTCTCTCTCTCTCTCTCTCTGGGATAGACTGTATAATTTAGACTCTAGAGGACAGAGCAAGGGTATTATATGTACAAGTTTTTTTTCAATTTAGGAAAACTAAATGGCTTTACAGCAGCATTTCGTCAACGTTTGGATGACTGCAGATGGCAAAATTGGAATAACCACGTGAACACTAACATAATTTCTTTAATAGGCACACATAAAGAAAGTATTTCACTGGACAAAACAGCGACAGTATTTACAAACATCAAACAAAGTCATGTAGCATGTCACATACTGTCCTCATAGATACA
>JADBJO010007111.1:22500-27500 GCA_016801955.1 Conus betulinus
CACGCACACACACACACGCACGCACACACACACACACGCACGCACGCATGCACGCACGCACGCACACACAGAGGAAAGGTGGGAGACAGGTCCCACTTCCCTGCACTCTCCACACATACATACACCTGGACGTTGTTTTCTCCCTTGTACCACCCCCACCACCCCTTCCCTCCCCCTCTCCCCCCCTCCCCAATCCGTCCGTCGAACCACTTTCGCTTGGTGTATTCATTCCAGTCACCTTGTGGTAAACGTTGCACCCCGACAGGAACGTCACTGGGATGGCGGCAGCTGGGGGCGGGGGTGGGGGGTGGGGTGTGCGGAAGAAGAGGAAGCGGAGAGAGACTGAGGAGAAAGGGACAGGAGTATAGGGGATGGGGGGGGGGGGGGGGTGTGTGAATGGTGGAGTGGTCTCATCCTGTTTAGCTGTTTCCAGCCAAGAGGTTACATTGAAGGAAAGGTCGGAGTTTATGTTGGCGTCACCACCATCGCCCCCGACTTGAGGAAGGAAGAGGACCAGCCAGTGGATGGCACAGTAGTATAGGGCTTTGGCCGAGCGCGCGAAGTGCGGACAGAACTTCCTATCTAGGGGTACAGGCGTAAACATCGTACTGGACTGGAGCCATGAGTGGGAGGAACTGGGGTTTTTTTTTTTTTTTTTCATTTGCTTCGGTTGTTTTTCTTTTTCTTTTTTTTTTTCATAGGGAGGGGAGAGGAGGAGTAACACCCCCCTCCCCTCCCCCACCCGTCTCTTTCTTCCCTCCATTCATCACACAAATCCGTGGCGCGCTCAGGGTTGGTGGTAGTAATCGGTATACGGGGTAAATGTTGAAAGGATCAGAGTCTGGGAGTCCGGCGGACAGAGGAAGGGGGGGAGGAAGCGGTGGGAAGGACCGGGTACATAGGGGTGGTGGCCAATGGGAAGAGCAGAGTGAGGAGATGTCGCACACGGTGACCGGGTACATTGGGGTATGGGAAGAGTAGAGTGAGGAGATGTTGTACACGGTGACCGGGTACATTGGCGTATGGGAAGTAGACTGAGAAGATGTTGCACACGGTGACCGGGTACATTGGGGTAGGCCAATGGGAAGAGCGGAATGAGGAGATGTCACACACGGTGACCGGGTACATAGGGGTAGGCCAATGGGAAGAGCGGAATGAGGAGATGTACCACACGGTGATCGGGTACTTTGGGTAGGCCTATGGGTAGAGCGGAGTGAGATGTCACACACGGTGTGTTTCTGTTATGTGAAATGCAGTTATGTGCGAACGCAACTCTGTGTGTGTGTGTGTGTGTGTGTGTGTGCGCGCGCGCGCGCGCGCGCGCGCGTGCATGTGTGTGTATACGTATGTGTGTATGTGCACGCGCATGTGTTAGCAGAAGCAAGCAAGAGACACAGGTAAAGAAAGAAAGGCGTTGAATATTTTCAGCTTATTTCGTAGCTGTGTGTTTTTAGAGGGGGTGTGTTCGCAGTAAATTAATTAGGTGAATACATAGTTCATTGACTGGCTGGTCGATGACGTTTGTTCTGCCTTGTTTGTCTTTGTCCTTGCCGATGTCGTTGCTGATTCTTTCAATCGTTTCTTCATTGTTCGTTGGCCTGTAGTCTTCTGTGCGTGTCCTGTTGTATGTGATTCATTGCATTTCCTGGTGGGGATGTTGGGCATTCCATCCCTGTGAACTGTATGACGTTTCTTCTGGAAAGTCTCTTCTTGATTATTCCCCATTTTGTTATTTTTTGACTCCCCCCTACTATCGTCCGCGTTCTCTCTTCGTCTGTTCGTTTCGTTGCCACGTAAGTTCTGTGTCGTTGTGTTTTCTTTGTTTGTTTGTTTGTTTGTTTTCCCACGAATACGATTTATAACATGCCATCGTATCAGTTGTAAACGGGAGACAAGATAGGGAGATTGCACTGTCCAGAATAGCTGCTGGTTGTCCATTCTGCTGTTATTTTGTTTGCAGGTTCTTATGTCGCTAATTACCCCCCCCCCCCCCAACACACACACCCCCCACTCCCCTCACTCCCCCCATCCCCCCCCCCCCCCCCCCCCCCCCCCGCCACACACACACACACACACTTGTTTGGTAACATCGTGTGCGTGATAAATCAGGTGGAACGGCTGACAAATACTAAGAACGATCTAGACGTTAGATAAGCTGTAGAGTTATAAGATGTCGTGTCCCCCCACTCCCCCCCCCACCCCCCTTGTGTGTGTGTGTGTGTGCGTGTGTGTTTGTGTGTGTGTGTGTTCTGCTCCTCTGTTTTGCTCAGCTTTGCTCTACTCTGTTCAGCATTTCTTTGCTCCGTTCTATTCTACTCCTCTGTTCAGCAACTCTCTGCTCCGTTCTATTCTACTCCTCTGTTCAGCAACTCTCTGCACCGTTCTATTCTACTCCTCTGTTCAGCAACTCTTTGCTCCGTTCTATTCTGCTCCTCTGTTCAGCAACTCTTTGCTCCGTTCTATTCTACTCCTCTGTTCAGCAACTCTCTTCTCCGTTCTATTCTATTCTGCTCCGCTGTTCAGCAACTCTTTTGCTCCATTCTATTGTGTTCCTCTGTTCAGCAACTCTTTGCTCCGTTCTATTCTACTCCTTTGTTCAGCAACTCTTTGCTCCGTTCTATTCTGCTCCTCTGTTCAGCAACTCGTTTGCTCCATTCTATTGTGTTCCTCTGTCCAGCAACTCGTTGCTCCATTCTATTCTGCCCCTGTTCAGCAACTCTTTCCATGCTCCATTCTATTCTGCCCCTCTGTTCAGCAACTCTCTGCTCCGTTCTATTCTACTCCTCTGCTGCGCCCTTCTTAGCCTCTCTGTATTCTGCCCTGTTCCGCTCTACTCTGCTCCACCGTATTCAACTTCTCTGTTAGCTCTGCTTTGCTCCACTTTATTCTCTTCCCCTGTTCCGCCGTGCTTTGCTCCTGCTTACTCTTCTATTCGGGAGCATGCGCATGTCTATGTTCCCCCAGGTCTATATTCCCCAGGAGCATGTCTATGTTCCCCAGGAGCAAGTCTATGTTCCCCCCTGGTCTATGTTCCCCCAGGAGCATGTCTATGTTCCCCCAGGTCTATATTCCCCCAGGTCTGTATTCCCCCCGAGCATGTCTATGTTCCCTCAGGTCTGTATTCCCCAGGTCTGTATTCCCCCAGGAGCATGTCTATGTTCCCCCAGGTCTATATTCCCCCAGGTCTGTATTCCCCCAGGAGGATGTCTATGTTCTCCCCAGGTCTATATTCCCCCAGGTCTGTATTCCCCCAGGTCTGTATTCCCCCAGGAGCATGTCTATATTCCCCCAGGTCTGTATTCCCCTAGGAGCAGGTCTATGTTCCCCCCCAGATCTATATTCCCCAGGTCTGTATTCCCCTAGGAGCATGTTTATGTGTCCCCCAGGTCTATGTTCCCCCAGATCTATATTCCCCCAGGTCTATATTCCCCCAGGATGTCTATGTTCCCCCAGGAGCATGTCTATGTTTCCCCCAGGTCTGTGTTCCCCAGATCTATATTCCCCTAGGTCTGTATTCCCCCAGGGCTATTGACGTGTCACGCTGGTCTGAACTGCAAATGTTACACACAGCACAGAGGTAATAATAACAAGGATTGAACCGCAGGTAACATAAAGGGAGGCACCTGATCCCGCATTAAAGTCTCACATATACATAGGCAGTGCGCTGCTAGGTTACTTCCCCATTGCCAAGAGAACGAAAGAAATGTGTACAGGATTAGAACCCAAGATATAGAGCGTTTTCCAATCGCGCCATCGTCAAAGAACTTTAAAAAAAAAAAAAAAAAAAAACACCTGTGAACAAAGGCCTGGGGCAAGTTAGCTTAGGGAATATAGACCTGGAGGAATATAGACCTTGGGGAATATAGACTGGGGGAACATAGACATGGGGGAATATAGACCTGGGGGAATATAGACCTGGGGGAACATAGGGTGCCTCCCTTCTATTCAGCTCTGCAGTATTCTACTCCTCTGTTCCGCTCTGCTTGCTCTACTTTATTCTACGCCTCTGACCACAATAACAATCACACAGTACAGCTAGCACGAGCCGTAGTTATATAAATCGTCAAATATCAGCACTAAGATACGTTCTGCTGAAACACGAATTTCGCACAAAATGCAGTTTTAAAAAAAAAAAAAAAAAGCACCGAGAGTGATAATTTTTACGTAATCATTTTTGCAAGGTTGACCAGCTTCAACAGAAAGAGAGAGAGAGAGAGAGAGAGAGAGAGAGAGAGAGAGAGAGAGAGAGAGAGAGATTGAAAATAAACTAAAGGACCGAAATACTTCAACACACATTTCGCTTCAGTGTTTAGCTGAAAGTGAAATACACCGACGAGGGAAAAAAGTCTTCGCGTGCAGGTTTCAGAAAGGAATCCGTGAGACGAAGATGTTTCCCCAAACGCATCTTTTTTTTAAGAAAGGGGGGGTGGGGGTGGGGGGGGGGGAGGGCGGATGAGGCAGCCTGGGTGGGGAGAGGGAGGGGTGAGGGAGGAGTATTGGGGGGGGGGGGTAGTCTCCGGTCCCCAGACAAAAGTACTCCAACCGCAAGTGTCTGACGTACAGTTCTGCTTTGATGTTGGTCTGGTCCTGCTCCCCACCCTCACCCCTCTCCACCCCTTCACCACCCCAAAGCAGCCGCCCCAGGTTAGCATTGGCGGGTGTGTTGTTGACCTGAGGGCTGCGGTAAGTGAAGGGGCTCATCTCTCCGGTTGGCGTGCCGTGTCACGGACTCCGAAGTGGGTGCGTTGAATTTACGAGGCAGAAACCCCCTAGGTCTGGCACAGGGTCCTCGTGCTGAAAGCCTGGCTTCACGGGGGAAATGCTTTCGTTAGTCTTGGGGCTGTTGGTTTTTTTTGTGTTTTTTTTTTCCTGTTGGTTATAACGTTGGGGCGGGGCTCTTTTTCTTTTTTTCTTTTTTTTTTCCATTCTTTTTATGTGAAATAAGAAAATCATTGTCCTGTTTTGGGGAAGAATGTAGTTGTGTGTTTTATTTCTCTCAG
>JADBJO010007111.1:35000-47500 GCA_016801955.1 Conus betulinus
TCAAACTTCCTGACCCACGATGCAGGTGTCTGTATCTCTCGGGCCTGGTTGACGCCGGGATATGAAATGAAAGTAAGTGTAGAGAACAGTCCTGTCATGTAGTCTCAGACCAGAATAGAAATCAGTAGCGTCCTTTTCATCATCCCCATTCTCATCGATCAGCATTTAAAAAAAAAAAAAAAGTCTCAAATTCTGTGGCCCTTCATGCCCTGCTCTCATGGTCTGTGGCTTTGGTTTAAGTCCGTTGGGGTCAACGGTATCGGCGCGTCCATGGGGGCTGTCGTTGAACGGGCGTGGTGGCGCACCCTCCGGAGAGAGAGCTCAGTCACGCCGGCTCGCGCGACTAAGCAATTATTGTCGTCAGTAGGGGGGTTGGTAGGTGGTGTCCTGCGTATGTTGGATCAGAACAGGCGCCACTGAACACCATCGAAGTTACTCGGCAGCAGTGCAGTGTGTCCTCAAAGTGGGGGGTTGCCTGTTGACGACTTGACATTCACTGCTCCCAGTGGATTGCCGGTGCCGGGGCTGCGGCGGGGGCCGACCGGCCTGTGGCTGTGGACGGGGTGTCGGAATGAGCGGCGTGGGTGCACTGCCACTGAGGTGGGGCAGAAGATGGAACAGCAAAAAAAAAAAAAAAAAAAAAAAAAAAAAAAATTAATTGTGGACCGCCATCATTTTCCGCCATGCACCATATAAAGTAACATTCTGTGATTGGTGGCTTGAATTTGGGCGCAACCTCACACAGTGTGTTCAACCTGTTCAGTCCGTCGTTCGCTAAATCTCCTGCATTAGGCCCAAAACCCACTCTTTGTTTTTGAAAATACTTGGGTTTTTTTTTTTGTTTTTGTTTTTGTTTTTTTACATGTGACGACTAGCATATTCAGTGGAAATCAAGAGACAAAAAATCTGAACCAGTAAGACAATAATCATGTCGAACATGCACATACATGTATACAGATATTCCATACACATATGCCGTTAAGGACCGTATCTGTGTTGTCACCACGTGGAAGTCAACTGTCAAAATAGATGTTTGTTGTTTTTTTTTTAAATCATGCACACACAACTCATTTAAACAAATTTTCCTGCTACTCACCGGAATTTCGTTACAATCTTTCTTCCCTAAAATCTTACATCTGATGAAAAATATTGATCTCTTTCAGAAATTGTGAAACCACATCAGGTTTTGTTTTTCTCTGTTATTGTCGTGGTTTAACGCCAGTGACACCGTCTACACTGTAGTCTACACTGCAGTCTACACTGCAGTCTACACACAGTGATGTCAGAGACAGTGGTCCCTGTGTTTGGTGACAGCTCCATAGTTTCGGTTCATACACTCCTATAAAGAGGGACAATCAAGCAAAGCCACAGTATTCTTCCTCTCGATGTACGTAATCAGAGAGTTGTGGCCCTTTGCCTGCTGGGCGGCCCGTGTGACGTGGCTCGGTCTCGATTTGTTTTCTGGAAAGGTGAAACTGCAGTGACTTGGGGGGAAGAAATGAAATGAGAGTGCGACAAAGCTGTGCTCTTCCTCTGTGTAGCCGCATACACGTGCTGATATATCCCGATGATGTTGCAAACCAACGAGACTCTGAAATTACACGCTCAAGCTTTTCTTTCCTGCTTGCGTGTGTGTGTGTGTGTGTGTGTGTGTGTGTGTGTGTGTGTGTGTGTGTGTGTGTGTGTGAGAAGATCGATGGATAGATAGGTAGGCGGTGGTTAGGGGTCCTTTAGTGTAAAGTTCGGACCAACATTCGCGCGAATCTCAGACTCGTCTGCCTCCTCGGTAAACGCCATGAAATCCCAGCAAAACCCGATTGTAAGATAGGCACAGGCAACGAACTGTTGGGAGCTAGTGAATATGAGACAGTTAACATTCACAACAGGCCCGTTTATGCTCACGAGTTTTGTGTGTGTGTGTGTGTGTGTGTGTGTGTGTGTGTGTGTGTGTGTGTGTGTTGTTTCTTTTCTTTCTTTCTTTCTTTTTAAATCCGTTTATGGTCAGTTGAGGCGAACTCGTCCTTACTGACGACACTATCAAGTCTTCAGGCCAACGTGGCTGTTTTAAATCCCTTCGCTAAGATTGTCATCTTTTTTTCTGGTGAGCTTTTGGCTTGTGTGACTGTTTTAATCCAGTCCGTAAGATAGCTGTGATTTTCTGGTAAGGGTTTGGCTTGTGTGACGGTGTTTAATCCAATCCGTAAGATAGCTGTGATTTTCTTGGTGAGGGTTTGACTTATGTGCTTCTTGGTGAGGGTTTGACTTATGTGACTGTGTGTTTAATCCAATACGTAAGATAGCTGTATTTCTTCTTGGTGATGGTTTGATTTATGTGACGGTGTTCAATCCAATCCGTAAGATAGCTGTATTTCTTCTTGGTGATGGTTTGACTTATGTGACTGTGTTTAATCCAATCCGTAAGGTAGCTGTATTTCTTCTTGGTGAGGGTTTGACTTATGTGACTGCGTTTAATCCAATCCGTAAGATAGCCATGTTCCTTCTTGCTGAGGGGTTTGACTTATGTCACGGATTTTAAACCAGTGCGTAAAATAGTAGTATTCGTTCTTGGTGAGGATTTGCCTTGCTTGATTGTTTTAATCCCATCAGTAAGATAGTAATTTTTCTTCATAGAGAGGTTTTGGCTTAGGTGACTGTTTTTATTTCCAATAGTGGGACAGCCATGTTCCGTCTTGATGTTTCGGCTTATGTGACTGTATTTCCAACAGTAAGATAGTTATGTTTCTTCTTAGTGAGGTTTTGGTTTATGTGACTTTTTGTTTCCAATAGTTAGACAGCCATGTTCCTTCTGTGGGAATAGATGATGTCTAATCACGACACCGTGACACCGTGTCTCTGTCTCTCTCTGTCTGTCTGTCTGTCTGTCTGTCTGTCTCTCTCTCTCTCTCTCTCTCTCTCTCTCTCTCTCTCTCTCTCTCTCACCTAGAAGCCTAGCTTTGTATTGCGTGTCTGGTTGTTTGTCACACTAGGGTCCGCTGAAACAGGGACGACGGTGAAAAATGTGGAAATGTATGTCCAGCGTGATGAGAGACTGCCTGTACTCCTGGACAGGTACAGTGATATAAGATGGTGATGATGATGGTGATGATGGTGATGATGATGATGATGATGATGGTGATGAAGAAGACGATGGTGAAAAATGTGGAAATGTATGTCCAGCGTGATGAGAGACTGCCTGTACTCCTGGACAGGTACAGTGATATATGATGGTGATGATGGGTGATGATGATGGTGATGGTGATGATGATGATGGTGATGAAGACGATGGTGAAAAATGTGGAAATGTATGTCCAGCGTGATGAGAGACTGCCTGTACTCCTGGACAGGTACAGTGATATAAGATGGTGATGATGATGATGGTGGTGATGATGATGGTGGTGATGGTGATGATGGTGATGGTGGTGACGATGATGATGGTGATGATGATGATGATGATGATGATGATGATCGTGATGGTGATGATGGTGATGGTGATGATGATGATGATGATGATGACGATGGTGATGGTGATGATGATGATGGTGATGATGATGATGATGATATTGATGATGATGATGAAGACGATGGTGAAAAATGTGGAAATGTATGTCCAGCGTGATGAGAGACTGCCTGTACTCCTGGATAGGTACAGTGATATAAGATGGTGTAATAGTGTGTGTGTGTGTGTGTGTGTGTGTGTGTGTGTGTGTGTGTGTGTGTGTGTGTGTGTGTGTGTGTGTTCGCGCTTGATGAAATGAGGTCAACTGCACTACGTTCACTTTATCTGGTACTACTCAGCGCAGTAATACGTTTTACGTGTGTGCGCGCGTGTTCTTTCGCGAGCGCGTTTATGGCGCTTGTTTTTTAAGTAGCAAAAAAAAAAAATCAACGTTTTTATGTATGTGTGGTCTTGTGTGTGCGCACGTCTTTGTACGTATGTGCATGTATGCTTGGTGTGCGAAGACGCACGTGTGTGTGTGTGTGTATATATATGTGTGCGCGCGCGTGTGTTTTTCGCGCGCGTGCGCGCGGAGTCTGTGTGTGTGTGTGTGTGTGTGTGTGTGTGTGTGTGTGTGTGTGTTCTCGCGCGCGCCTAACCATCAAAACGTGTTGTTGTGTGCAGGTTGTCTGTAATGTGTGCCTCATCATCAAAACTTGTTGTGCGCAGCTTGTCTATAATGTGTGCCTCATCAAAACGTGTTATGTGCAGGCTGTCTATAATGTGTGCCTCATCATCAGAACGTGGTGTTGTGTGCAGGTTGTCTATAATGTGTGCCTCATCATCAAACGTGTTGTTGTGTGCAGGTTGTCTATAACGTGTGCCTCATCATCAAAACGTGTTGTTGTGTGCAGGTTGTCTATGTGCGCCTCATCATCAAAACGTGTTGTTGTGTGCAGGTTGAGGTCTAACGGGGCCAAGGTGTTCCTGGCTACCAACAGCGACTACACCTACAGCAACGTACGTCAACCAGATGGCTGGGACGAGGGGGGGGGGGGGGGGGGGGGGGGGGGGTGGTAGGGAGAGGCAGAGGGGGTGATGGAAGTGGAGGAAGAGGGTGAGACAGAGAGACGGATATCAGAGGGGGCAGAAAGAAAGAGAAAGAGAGACTAACACAGAGAAGAGAGAGAGAGAGAGAGAGAGAGAGAGAGAGAGATGACGATGATTCTTTATTGTGTAACGGTAAAAGTATTGGCATAGTTAGCCATTTTTCATACTTGCCGTTACTATTCTACGAAGCTAATACTACATCATACAATGTATGCATCAGCACGTGATTACACGAACAAACGGCATCAAACCAGACAAACAAACAATAAAACCACCATCAAGAAGCAAGTACGGACATTCTCAGCGAAATAAGCAAACGATAGCAGCAATTAAAATTTCATCGACAAACACAATTAAAGCAAAGGGAGAAAATAAAAAGCAAATCAAAGTACAACAACAAAAACGATCAACCAGAAAACAGCATCAAGTATTTTAGAATCTCCATAAGACATGCAAGGGAAAAGAAAAAAAGAAAAAGAAAAAAAAAAAGGGGGGGGGGGGGGGAAGAAGAAAAGAAAGAAAGAAGAAAAATACAAGCATGTATATGAAGGGACACATTAAAAGGTCTCTCTGTCTCGCATTCATACACATACATACATACATGCTTACATACATAATATACATACATACATACATACATACATGTATAACAGACTACGCACGCAATATACACAAACGCGCGCGCGAAGGAAGAGAGAAAGAGACAGGACCGAGAGGTGGATGGTTGGAGATGGGGTAGGGAGGGGGGTGAGGGGTCGGTGACGGGGTGGCCAGTGAGAGAAGACAGTAAAAGGAAGACGGCGGAGGGAGGGAGGAAGAGGGTGGGGGAACACCAGGAGGCAGAGATGCTGGAGAGGAAGGGAGGTCGTTGACGCAGAAGACATTGGGGAGAGAAACCAGTATCAGCGAACAGTGGCACATTGCAGATCCCATACATTATCTTTCCCAGCTTGTGCCTGTGTTAGCATGGATGTCATTATGTAGCTTTGTGAAAGGATCATCTCTTTATAAACTTTTCTTCTTTCTTTTTTTTTTTTGTTACAGGCCATCATGAGCTACATATTTGACCTTGAGCCGCCGGTAAATATGAATGTTTTTTTTTTTCTTTTTCTTAATACTGTCTCTGTCTCTTTCTGTCTGTCTCCCTGTCTGTCTGCCTACCTGCCCCCCCCCCCCCCCCTCTCTCTCTCTCTCTCTCTCTCTCTCTCTCTCTCTCTCTCTCTCTCTCTCTCTGATGTGTTTGTGTGCGCACACACACTTGTGTGCTTGTATGCTTCTGCGTGTGTGTGTGTGTTGGTGTGGTGTGTGGACCGATCTTAAAGAGCGTTGAGTGTTTGTTGTTCTCTGAATGCTGTATGTGAATGCATGCGCGCAAAACGCGTGTGTGTGTTTGTGTGCGCACGTGCATGCATACGATCATATATATGTAGCATGTAAGTCTGACTGTGTAGCCTTACAGGCACTGTATGTATTTTACTTCAGTCTTGTTCACTTGCATGTTGCGAGATTTGTTTACAACGTTTTTAAGCAAACTGCATCAGTTTTGAAGGAAAATGATGTTACCTGTAGATCATTGAACAAGCCGTTTTTCGGTGAGGGCGGGGGAGGGAGGTAAGGGTGGGGTGTGTGTGGCGTATCTGTATCTTCTTTCACTACTTTCCCTCTTTCTAATAAAACGAAAACCGTAATAGATTAATTTCATCCTATATTTTCGTGCGTGTGTGTGTATGTGTGTGTGTGTGTGTGTGTGTGTGTGTGAATGATGCAACTGTCAATTAAGGCCATGTGACTGTGTAGAAATGGTCGATAGTTGGTGGTGTGTGTGGGGGGGGGGGGGGGGGGGTGGGGGGGGGGGGGGGGGGGGGGGGGGGTGGGGGGGGGGGGGGGGGGGGGGGGGGGATCGGAGCAATACACGCATGTGGAGGGATGGTAGCTAGGGCAGTATACACATCACACTGGACAAAGCACAAAGTAAGTGAGAAGCAAACGGGTCAGGCACAACGTGTCGCCGGTCATCGACTGACCATGTTGGGCATAGTTTGTTTGATAACAATTCACTGAACTGAAAGTCATAGTCACTGAACATGAATATTCAGAACTACGCGAAGATAATTTAAATATCACTTTGTTTCCAGTTCAAATGCTCCGAAATATGATTTCCCAGGCAAATTGTGTGCGTTAATTATCGCTAATAAATATTAGACATTTTTTTTTCTTATTTTCTGGGATTGAGTTTTATCCCAAGTGTTACCAAACGTTTTCAGACCGAAGAATTGATGGTGTGCTGTTTTTTTTCTTCTCTGCTCTTCAGCTTTGTGCTATCTTTGAGTGTTTCTTGGGTTCAAATGTCAAGTCTGTAGGACGAGGTGGTCTTTTGTGTTTGTGGGGTTGTCACGCTGAGTGTTTCTTCGGTTCAAATGTCAAGTCTGTAGGACGAGGTGGTCTTTTGTGTTTGTGGAGTTTTCACGCTGTTACGATACAGGCTACTGTGTATGGTCCATGAACTTTGCCCCCAGGCGGGGATGGAGAAACGAGACTGGTTGTCCTATTTTGACTACGTTGTCGTGGACGCCAGGAAACCGCTCTTCTTCACCCAGGGGACTATCCTACGCCAGGTGGACAAGGTGGGTAGAGGCAGGCTACAGGAGGGAATGGCACATGCATATTTTGTGGTGCATACACCCTTCGTATAGTGTCCTAACATGCTGGATATGTGTCTGTTCATTTCACTCGCTGAATGTTTCATGCCGGTCATGCGTCTCAGGACCTTCACCGTTACTGTCAGATCTTCTGCACGTGTAACACACGAAGAAAGTTCAGTCACTTGCAGATCTGCACATAGGCCGAGCCGAGAGGTGGGGGGGAAACCCTGGTCCCACACTTCACCCATCATGCAGAGGAAAAACCCAGCTCCCACACTTCACCCATCAAGCAGAGGGAAAACCCAGCTCCCACACTTCACCCATCAAGCAGAGGAAAAACCCTGCTCCCACTTCATTCACCAACTAGGTCAGAAACGTCCTGCCACAGCACTCTTCTACAGTCAGAAACGTCCTGCCACAGCACTCTTCTACAGTCAGAAACGTCCTGCCACAGCACTCTTCTACAGTCAGAAACATCCTGCCACAGCACTCTTCTACAGTCAGAAACGTCCTGCCACAGCACTCTTCTACAGTCAGAAACATCCTGCCACAGCACTCTTCTAGATAGTCAGAAACATCCTGCCACAGCACTCTTCTATATAGTCAGAAACATCCTGCCACAGCACTCTTCTAGATAGTCAGAAACATCCTGCCACAGCACTCTTCTACAATCAGAAACATCCTGCCACAGCAGTCTTCTACAGTCAGAAACATCCTGCCACAGCACTCTTCTACAGTCAGAAACATCCTGCCACAGCACTCTTCTAGATAGTCAGAAACATCCTGCCACAGCACTCTTCTACAGTCAGAAATATCCTGCCACAGCGCGCTCTTCTAGATAGTCAAACATCATGCCACAGCACTCTTCAACAGTCAGAAACATCCTGCCACAGCGCTCTTCTAGATAGTCAGAAACTTCATGCCACAGCACTCTTCTACAGTCAGAAACATCCTGCCACAGCACTCTTCTACAGTCAGAAACATCCTGCCACAGCACTCTTCTACAGTCAGAAACATCCTGCCACAGCACTCTTCTAGATTGTCAGAAACATCTTGCCACAGCACTCTTCTTGATAGTCAGAAACATCCTGCCACAGCGCTCTTCTAGATAGTCAGAAACATCCTGCCACAGCACTCTTCTAGATAGTCAAAAACATCCTGCCACAGCACTCTTCTAGATAGTCAGAAACATCCTGCCACAGCACTCTTCTATATAGTCAGAAACATCCTGCCACAGCACTCTTCTAGATAGTCAGAAACATCCTGCCACAGCACTCTTCTACAATCAGAAACATCCTGCCACAGCAGTCTTCTACAGTCAGAAACATCCTGCCACAGCACTCTTCTACAGTCAGAAACATCCTGCCACAGCACTCTTCTAGATAGTCAGAAACATCCTGCCACAGCACTCTTCTACAGTCAGAAATATCCTGCCACAGCGCTCTTCTAGATAGTCAAACATCATGCCACAGCACTCTTCAACAGTCAGAAACATCCTGCCACAGCGCTCTTCTAGATAGTCAGAAACTTCATGCCACAGCACACTCTTCTACAGTCAGAAAAATCCTGCCACAGCACTCTTCTACAGTCAGAAACATCCTGCCACAGCACTCTTCTACAGTCAGAAACATCCTGCCACAGCACTCTTCTAGATTGTCAGAAACATCTTGCCACAGCACTCTTCTTGATAGTCAGAAACATCCTGCCACAGCACTCTTCTAGATAGTCAGAAACATCCTGCCACAGCACTCTTCTGCATAGTCAGAAACATCCTGTCGCAGCACTCTTCTGCATAGTCAGATACATCCTGCCACAGCACTCTTCTACAGTCAGAAACATCCTGCCACAGCACTCTTCTACAGTCAGATACATCCTGCCACAGCACTCTTCTACAGTCAGAAACATCCTGCCACAGCACTCTTCTTGATAGTCAGAAACATCTGCCACAGCAGCACTCTTCTTGATAGTCAGAAACATCCTGCCACAGCACTCTTCTTGATAGTCAGAAACATCCTGCCACAGCACTCTTCTACAGTCAGAAACATCCTGCCATAGCACTCTTCTACAGTCAGAAACATCCTGCCACAGCACTCTTCTACAGTCAGAAACGTCCTGCCACAGCACTCTTCTAGATTGTCAGAAACATCCTGCCACAGCACTCTTCTACAGTCAGAAACATCCTGCCACAGCACTCTTCTACAGTCAGAAACATCCTGCCACAGCACTCTTCTGCATAGTCAGATACATCCTGCCACAGCACTCTTCTACAGTCAGAAACATCCTGCCACAGCACTCTTCTACAGTCAGAAACATCCTGCCACAGCACTCTTCTACAGTCAGAAACATCCTGCCACAGCACTCTTCTAGATAGTCAGAAACATCCTGCCATAGCACTCTTCTACAGTCAGAAACGTCCTGCCACAGCACTCTTCTAGATAGTCAGAAACGTCCTGCCACAGCACTCTTCTACAGTCAGAAACGTCCTGCCACAGCACTCTTCTACAGTCAGAAACGTCCTGCCACAGCACTCTTCTAGATTGTCAGAAACATCCTGCCACAGCACTCTCTCCAGCTAGGGAAAATCCTACCACAAGACTTCACCCACCAGCTACATTGGGCAAATCCTTTACCACACGTCATCTACTTCACTCATCAAGTTCACTGGAAAAACCCTGCTCCCGTCTTCACCCCCCAGATAGGTTGAAAAAACCCTGCTCCCATGTTCACCCCCCAGATAGGTTGAAAAAACCCGACTCCAATCTTCACCCACCAGATAGATTGAAAAAAAAACCGGCTCCTATCTTCACCCCCCAGATAGATTGAAAAAACCCGGCTCCCATCTTCACCCCCCAGATAGATTGAAAAAACCCGGCTCCCATCTTCACCCCCCAGATAGATTGAAAAAACCCGGCTCCCATCTTTACCCCCCAGATAGATTGAAAAAACCCTGCTCCCATCTTCACCCCCCAGATAGATTGGAAAAACCCTGCTCCCATCTTCACCCCCCAGATAGATTGAAAAAACCCAGCTCTTATCTTCACACACACATCCCCTCCCCCCCTCCACCAGATAGATTGGAAAAGCCCTGCTGCCATCTTAGCATTATTGTTATAATTATTGTTATGAATACTTATATAGCGCTTATCCTTGGCCAGAGACCAAGCTCTAAACACTTTACAGTCCACACTCGTTTACACAACGGGCTGCCTACCTGGGTAGTGCCGACTGAAGAGCTGCCAGCTGGCGCTTCATTCAGTCGTTTCTCGTGTCATCCAGTCAATATCGTTCACTCAGTTTCCTTATTTCCTTCGTTCTTTCCATTTCTCACGCAGGGTGCATGCTATGTGTAACGTGTCATCCATACCAACGGCCAAACTGGCCTTCTCTCTTCCGAAAATTGGTGGTGGGGTTGTGCGTGTGTGCAAGATGTTATGTGTGCGTTCACACACGGAACCTCGGTTTATAGTCTCATTCGAAGGACTGTAAGGGCAACGGAGTCAGAACAAATGTCAACTCCGAGGGAAAAATCCCCCGGTACCGAAACGGCCTGGCGGAGATTCGAACCCACAACCCCAGGATCACCAAGATTACGAGTCCGGCGCTCTACCACAGAGCTATTCCGCCCCCCAGATAGATTGGAAAAACCCTGCTCCCATCTTCACCCCCCAGATAGATTGGAAAAAACCCGGCTCTCATCTTCACCCCCCCAGATAGATTGGGAAAACCCTGCTCCCATCTTCACCCCCCCAGATAGATTGGAAAAAACCCGGCTCCCATCTTCACCCCCAGATAGATTGGAAAAACCCGGCTCCCATCTTCACCCCCCAGATAGATTGGAAAAACCCGGCTCCCATCTTCACCCCCCAGATAGATTGAAAAAACCCGGCTCCCATCTTCACCCCCCAGATAGATTGGGAAAACCCGGCTCCCATCTTCACCCCCCAGATAGATTGGAAAAACCCGGCTCCCATCTTCACCCCCCAGATAGATTGAAAAAAACCCGGCTCCCATCTTCACCCCCCAGATAGATTGAAAAAAAACCCTGCTCCCATCTTCACCCCCCAGATAGATTGGAAAAACCCTGCTCCCACCTTCACCCACCAGATAGATTGGAAAAACCCTGCTCCCATCTTCACCCCCCAGATAGATGGGAAAACCCTGCTCTCATCTTCACCCCCCAGATAGATTGGAAAAACCCTGCTCCCACCTTCACCCACCAGATAGATTGGAAAAACCCTGGTCCCATCTTCACCCACCAGATAGATTGGAAAAAACCCGGCTCCCATCTTCACCCACCAGATAGATTGAAAAAACCCTGCTCCCATCTTCACCCCCCAGATAGATTGGAAAAACCCTGCTCCCACCTTCACCCACCAGATAGATTGGGAAAACCCTGGTCCCATCTTCACCCCCCAGATAGATGGGGAAAACCCTGCTCTCATCTTCACCCCCCCAGATAGATTGGAAAAACCCAGCTCCCACCTTCACCCACCAGATAGATTGGAAAAACCCTGGTCCCATCTTCACCCACCAGATAGATTGGAAAACCCCCTGCTCCCACCTTCACCCACCAGATAGATTGAAAAAAACCCGGCTCCCATCTTCACCCCCCAGATAGATTGGAAAAAACCCTGCTCCCACCTTCACCCCCCAGATCGATGGGAAAACCCTGGTCCCATCTTCATCCACCAGATAGATTGAAAAAACCCTGCTCACACACTGCACCCACCAGGGACTACCAAGGCTGGAACCCGCAATCCGCAGACTGACAGTCAAGTATTCTAACCGCGCAGCTGCTGCCTTATGTTGTCAGGAAACGGGGGCTCTGAAAATCGGGACCCACACCGGACCCATTTCCTCCAAACACGTCTACTCCGGAGGATCGGTGATGTGTTCTCCGAGATCATGGGCACGTACGGCCACGAGGTTCTGTACGTTGGGGACCACATCTTTGGCGACATCCTCAAGTCCAAGAAGGCGCGCGGGTGGCGTACCTTCCTGTGTGTGCCCGAGCTGGCTCAGGAGTTGACGGTGTGGACGGAGAAGAACGACCTGTTTGCCCGTCTGGAGGACTTCGATGTCTATATCAGCGACTTGTACAAGTGAGTGTTGGTACTTCCATTTAACTTTTCTCTCTCTCTCTCTCTCTCTCTCTCTCTCTCTCTCTCTCTCTCTCTCTCTTTCCAGCCTCTCCTCATGTCCGCATTCTCTGGGTGGTATTATTACCTCATCGCCTATTGCCGCTTTTCTTGACACAGCCAAATTCAAGGTCGTCGTGGTACTGCTTTAGCTCCGACTCTCAACAAGGGGTA
>JADBJO010007111.1:52500-70000 GCA_016801955.1 Conus betulinus
GGGCAGTGGTCATTTGGTGCTGGCCACAGCGGGCAGTAGCCATTTGGTGCTGGCCACAGCGGGCAGTAGCCATTTGGGTGTGGCTGGTTGAAGGCAGAATGACGTCACGCTCCCATGTTGTGCATCAACCAGACACCGCCAACGTCAAGGAGACGGAACAAGAAGTTGTACAGGCAACGGAGAGATCCTGGGCCTGCTTGGAACTAAAAGTGGGTGATGTCACGCTCAGCACTCAGACTGCTGTGTGTTTGATTGAAAGTTTAAAACACTTTGGGTGGGATGGGTTGGGGAGGAAGGATAGCGAGAGGGGAGAGGAAGCCCCCCCACCCCCCCCCCCCCACCCCAGAACCTCCCCCCCTCCCTCGCCTTCTCTAGCGCTGTATAAATTCAGGGATTTTCGCTTTCCTTTAGTGCAACTCCAGATTTGTCATTACATCTATGATTGGTGAACGTGGCTGTTGTGGACAGATGCCCCACGAATCCACCGTGAACCACGAGGACGTCATCAGCCACGACATGCGCCGCCTGAGCCTGGCCAACCGTAGCCGCACGGTGTCGGAGACGCCAGACGAGGAGGTGCCCAGGAAACAGCGGCCCCCGCTGACACGGGACGAGAGCGTGAGCAACGTGCCCCACCCCTTTGCTGAAACCCCGCAGCGGGTCACCCAGGTGGGCGACTGCCTGCTGGAGGACGACCAGGAGGACGGCTGTCCCGGCGACTCCCAGGACTAGGTGGCCTCCCTTTGTGGCCTGAGAGGCCTGACCCGACAGCCGAGCATCGTGCATGGTTTGAATGTGGGCTGGAGGAGTTGGAACTGTTTTTTTTACCTGCCAGCCAAGCAAGTTGGGTTCAGAGTTCCATTAGTCCGCCAAAAGTTTTCACTGGCCTGAGGTTTCAAAGATATTCTTTTTTTTTTTTTCCAAACAGGTAGCATGGAAATCGTAAGAAAACCGAGTTCAAGACTAGCGGGAAATCACGGCGAAGCAGCCTCGTTTTCCCAGTGCTGTTGTTGGAAAAGTAATGGAATGGTTGTAGTCTATGCAGGCAGCAGTGCTGTGGGTCTGTTTCTTTCTAGCTGTTTCACTCCGATTTCGTCTCCCCACTTTTGCTTGCTAGTTTGGAGATTTAAGACATGTTTTCATATCATCACACTGGAGTGGAGCTTTCATTGACAAAGTGATAAATGGGGCAACGGTTTTTTCAGACAGGTTTTCATATTAGCACACACAGGAGTGGAGCTTAAGTTTTCAGACAGGTTTTCATATTAGCACACTGGAGTGGAGCTTAGTTTTCAGACAGGTTTTCATATTAGCACACAGGAGTGGAGCTTAAGTTTTCAGACAGGTTTTCATATTAGCACACTGGAGTGGAGCTTAGTTTTCAGACAGGTTTTCATATTAGCACACTGGAGTGGAGCTTAGTTTTCAGACAGGTTTTCTTATTAGCACACTGGAGTGGAGCTTTCAATGGCAAAGTGATCAATGGGGCAACGGTATAGCACCAGAGCTCACAGTCAGTGAAGACTTATCCGGATGACATCCACTACAGGCTACTGCACAACTTAAAAACAACTGCCTGTGAAGCCAGTGGGTTCATTCAAAGTATATCGGCTGCAAGAGTGGCGATGAAAAAGATGAAGTTGACGGTCATGTCAGATTAAATTCAAAGTACATGGTTTTCAAAAATTCTGAGAGAAAAGAATAATCGCTTCAGATGCCGTATTTTGGAATGGCGTGATGTTTGTTGAAATCCACTAGTCACTAGTCCACCTGCATTTGCAGTCGCCTAGGACGAATGAGCGAGCAGCGGTATCTAGCCCTGTTGTTAGTGTCTCCAGATGCTAAGAGCTTGGTTGTCACAGGTGTTTTCCAGATAGTAGTACATGGTAGATGTTATATCGCTTCAGAATTTGATAGCATTCCCTGTGTATTTTTTTTTTTCTGCTTTTTTTTTAAATTAATAGTCTGATAAAAAGAAGATGACAAGTCGTGCTATATTTGTTATTGGTATGTTGTATTTCGTGTTGGTGATGAAAGTGAGTGTCTCTCTCACTGATCAGCAGAGCGGCTGAAGTTGCAACTGTTAGGACATTACTAGAATATGAATGGTTGGGGAGTTTTTGATGCTGATACAATCACCAGTTGTTGGTTTTTTTATGCATTTGTTTTGTTGGGTTTTTTTTCGTTCTCAAGAAACGTTTTTGATTTACAGAGGAAAAACAAGGCTTTTTTAAAATTCCTTTATTGTTATTTTGATCTATCTTGCTTTTGATTACTTCCATAAATTAAATGTACGTATATCATTATGTTGTACATGATGTTTTTAACGGTCTTGACGAAGATTAGTGTTGGACTTGGGCGTAAATCTCACTCTTTATCAGTCAACTGGCATTTATTCCAGACAAAACGCAGTCTGTTATTCGATGCATTATCATCTCACACAGTGTCTCTGAAATGCTGTGTTTGGACTTTTGTTACTGGTTGTTGTAATGGAGGTAGGTGAAATATCCACTTTGATCTGTTGCCTTAGTTGGTTCCCTTTCTACGTGTCTGTCTGCTGTTTGGCATGTTCAGAGCAAGAGAAGGATAGACAGGTGTCTGTTTTGGTGCAAGGGGATACTCATGTCAGATCACACATCATTGAAGAAATATTGACATCGTCTAATCCTGCTGTCCTTTTCTCCCTTTCCTCGTTCCATGGCTCGCATCCGCCTTCCATTGGTCACTTCCTCCCATTCTTTTCTCCTTCCTTCCTTCCTTCCCCTTCCGTGCTCCGCCAGTTCCCCCTATTCCCCTTCACTTCTCGGTTGCTGGCCCAGTGCTCCCATTGTCCGTGTCTTTATATTCTACTGCTCCAAGACATACCTCTCCATTCTCTTTCCCTTCTCATCTTCTTTCTGTTCTCCCCTCTTTCTCCGTGTTTTTTTTCCTTTTTCACATCTTTTCTCCATTTCTTTCCATACCCCCCCGGCTTCCTCTATTTCTTTCCATTTTCATTCTCTTCTCCATTTCTTCCCATTCTGCATCCCTTCTGGATTTCTTCCCAGTCTTCTTCCTGCGTCCATTTCTTCTCATCTTCCCTTCTGTAGCTCCTCCTTCTCTCCCTCCCACCCATTCTCCTTTCTTTCTCCAATTCTTCCCATTCTGCATCCCTTGTAGATTTCTTCTCAACCTCTTCCTCCATTTCCGCCCATTTTTCTTCTTTTCTCCGTTTGTTCCCGTTCTCCTCTCCGTGTCTCATATTTACCTCTTCTTTTCCATTTCTCCTCATTCTCCTTTCATTCTTCATTTCTTCCCTTTTTTCGTTCATTTTTCATTTCTTTCCAATTGTCTCTTCTTCCTCTGTGTCTTTCTGTTCTCCTTCCCTCTCTACGTTTCTTCCCATTCTGTTTCTTTTCTCCATTGCTTTCCATTCTCCTTCTTTTTACAATTGCTTTCCATTCTCCTACCTAATTTTTCTCCTTCTTTTCTTCTTTCTTTCCCTTCACCTTCTTTTCTCTGATGCTTTCCATTCTCCTTCTTTTCTCCATTTCTTTCCATTTTTCCTTTTCTCCATTTCTTCCCCTTCTTCTTCTTTTTTTTCCATTTCTCCCCCTTCTCCTTTTCTCCATTGCTTTCCATTCTCCTTCTTTTTACAATTGCTTTCCATTCTCCTTCTTTTTACCATTGCTTTCCATTCTCCTTCTTTTTACCATTGCTTTCCATTCTCCTTCTTTTTACCATTGCTTTCCATTCTCCTTCTTTTTACAATTGCTTTCCATTCTCCTACCTAATTTTCTCCTTCTTTTCTCCACTTCTTTCCCTTCACCTTCTTTTCTCTGATGCTTTCCATGCTCCTTCTTTTCTCCATTTCTTTCCATTTTTTTCCTTTTCTCCATTTCTTCCCCTTCTTCTTCTTCTTTTCCCATTTCTCCCCCTTTCTCCTTTTCTCATTTCTTTTCCCTTCTCCTCCTTCTTTTCTCCATTTTTTCCCCTTCTCCTTTTCTCATTTTCTTCCTTTCCTTTCTCCTTTTCTTCTTTTCTTTCCGATCTTCTTTTCTCCACTTCTTTCCCTTCACCTTCTTTTCTCTGATGCTTTCCATTCTCCTTCTTTTTCCTCCACTTCTTTCCATTTTCCTTTTCTCCATCTCTTCCCCTTCTCCTTCTTTTTTCCATCTCTTCCCCTTCTCTCCTTTTCTTCATTTCTTCCCCTTCTCCTTTACTCCATTTCTTCCCCTTCTCCTTCTTTTCTCCATTTCTTTCCCTTCTTCTTTTTTTCCATTTCTTTCCATTCCCCTTCTTTTCTTTTCTCCGTTTCTTTCCATTCTCCTTCTTTTCTTCATTTCTTTCCATTCTTCTTTTCTCCATTTCTTTCTATTCTTCTTTTCTCCATTTCTTTCCATTCTCCTTCTTTTCTCCATTTCTTTCCATTCTTCCTTTTTTTTTTTTCATTTCTCTCTATTCTGTTTCCCTTCTCCATTTCTCCCCTTACTCTGTTTCCTCCATTGCCAATCTTTTCCCAGTCCTTTGCTTTTATGCTTCCCTGTTACAGTTCTTCCTATTCTGTAACTCTTTTGTAGATCGTCCCATTCCTAGTCCCCCTTCTCCATTTCTTAATTTTCTTGTAATTTGAAAACGTTGGCTTCAAAGGCACCTTTGAACTGGATTTCTTTTTATTTTGTTCAAGGTATTGAATGTTGATAACCACCAGACTGTGTTTAATTTTGTAACTTCACTTTATCAGTTATGAAAAAACAACATGTTAGCAAATAAGCTCTATTATACTTTGATTGTATGTACAGGTTTTGATATAGGCGTTCACATGACTTCTGGGGGTGTGTTCATTCGTTCCTGGTTCATGTTGTACACACGTGTTTGCATGTCACATCATATTACTGCCATTTTTTTTATATCATCAGTCTGCAGCAAAGTAGCTGAAGAACCTAGATGGACGAAACATGTAAAGTGTTTCAGTAAGTTTTTTGTGGATATATTTTGTGAAAACGGTTTTGTCCACTGACACTGCCATCAGCTTTATACCTGCCATGGATGTCCACAGCAGCAGAAATGAAAATGGCCAACAGCTGAACAAAACCAGATCGTTAGAGCAGAGGAGCTGTGTGGCTCCTTATCTGCGGCGTTGATATATAGAGTAGGTTTGGGTTTCTTTTTTTGTTGTTGTTGTTGTTGTTGTTGTTTTTCAATTCATTGCCATGTCTTTGAAAACAATCATCATTTAAACACGCAGAACGGAGCTGCCGGAAACCGAACAAATAACGGCATATCACGTGCGTAGCACACGCTCCCGTGTGCGCGCACACACACACACACACACACACACACACACACACACACACACACGCACGCACGCACGCACACACACACACACACACACACACACACACACACACACACATACTGATGTATGCATTCATACACACAACCTCTCTGCATCTTGGAGGAAAGGAACAGTCCCTTTCAGGAGAGACTCTGTGTTTTATTGGACCTTGACTGGCTTGCCTTCAGTTCCAAGTACCTGTCTTGCATACCATGACCTGGTCACACAGTTGGTTGGACTGGACAAAAGGCAGCATTTTCAGGAACAGTTGAACACGGTCGGTTTTCTGTGCTTCAGGGATTTGAAATCATAAAAGACAGTCTCCATTTGGCAGGAATTGTTTTTCAAAGATGGAACTGGGGTAGATGGTTTGGTGAAAACTCAGTTACTGTGAACTTCTTAGGATCAAGTGCTTTTCAGACCAGAGCGTGTATGGTGTCAGATGATGATGCAGCCTATCTTGCAAGACCTCTTGAAAGGCTGAAAAAAAAAAAAGTTTTAAAACAGAACAAACTAAATTTTTTTTTCCAACATATTTTCAGGCATTTTTTTTATATAGTTTGTTTCTTAATATAAGGCCAATTCTCACCCCCACCCCCACCCCACCCCCCATTCTTGAATCAGTAAATTCATCTAGAAGTTGTTTGATATTGCAAATCTGTACTCCTATTAAGTCACATCTTTATGTATCATCGTTGAGCTTCGTCATTGTGAAAATGTATAAGTAAAATGAAGATATATTAGAATCCATGTTTTGGGGGCACAGTTTCCAATATCACAGTTAAAGTGACACCCTGCAGTTCGTAGTTGGAGTCTTGCAGTTTAAACTTTCCTGAGGGCTGTGTGTTTCAATGGTTATTAGTTGGTTAATGATGTCTTAAATGAACATGTGCACAGTAGCATCAATACCAACAGCTGTGACACAATAAAGAATGTATGTATGTAAACAAGCACTATGAAAGAACTCAGATAAAGTGTCACTGAATCTTGGCGATTTACGTTTAAAGCACTGGTGCTTCAATTTGGTTGCAGTAACACATACAGGGACACTAGTTTGATCCTAATGGATGTTTCCCTCTTTGTCTCCTTTTCATTTTTATCTGTAACATGTAGCCGTTTCAAAATGACTAACAAAGCATGCTTTGTCACAGGACGACGAGTTAGCGATGTCTTTTTTGTTGATGTTTTTCTGGAATAGAGACTGGCGTGGAGTGTCACTGTGGTCAAAGACATGAGACACAGGGTCTTTACAGTGGGCAATAGACCTTACACCTCCATGTGGCTGGTGTGGAGTGTCACTGTGGTCAAAGACATGAGACACAGGGTCTTTACAGTGGGCAATAGACCTTACACCTCCATGTGGCTGGTGTGGAGTGTCACTGTGGTCAAAGACATGAGACACAGGGTCTTTACAGTGGGCAATAGACCTTACATCTCCAGGAGACTGGTGTGGAGTGTCACAAGACATGAGACACAGGGTCTTTACAGTGGGCAATAGACCTTACACCTCCATGTGGCTGGTGTGGAGTGTCACTGTGGTCAAAGACATGAGACGCAGGCCCTTTACAGTGGGCAATAGACCTTACATCTCCAGGAGACTGGTGTGGAGAGTCACTGTGGTCAAAGACATGAGACACAGGGTCTTTACAGTGGGCAATAGACCTTACATCTCCAGGAGACTGGTGTGGAGAGTCACTGTGGTCAAAGACATGAGACACAGGGGTCTTTACAGTGGGCAATAGACCTTACATCTCCAGAATTCCATCCCAGTGCTGTTGTAGCCAGACTATACAGCATCTTGAAACCCAGAACACCAGTTCTTAGCAGACATATTTCTTTCCTTCTTTTTGTGTTTGTTTTAGTGCATGCAAGCATGGGTAGTTGACATCTTCACAGGATGGAAGATCATTTAGAGTACCATGACTCCCATATTTTATGTGATAGTATGTAAGGTCATATTGCATCAACAATAGTGGTGATATGATAAGCCATAGAGGTATATGATAATCAGTAAAGCTGTACGATAATCTTCGGACAGTGTGATACTCGGGGGACCTTTATTGTTGCTATTTGCATGTGCCTTTATTTTGCTGTTACGCATGCTGCTACTTATCCAAACAATGATTTTTATGTGTTTTTTTTCCCCATCTATATAATACATGTGCGCCTTCTCTTCAAAATGATATCAATGTGATGTTGAACTTGAACTGAAATATTTGAATGCTTTTTTGAATGGAATAGAAAAAACTGATGACATATCTTTAAAATGTAATGAAGAACGTTCCAAGCTGATGTAATTGGACATGTCGACCATTTCTTTTCTCACTTTTTTTTCTTTGTAATATAGAATCCAAAGTTATGAAAAATTGTGAAAATATGTCAAATGTTTTGATCGTGGTAGACAAAGTGATTGGACATGTCTACCATTTTTTTTTCTCATTTTTCTTTCTTTGTAATATAGAATCCAAAGTTATGAAAATTGTGAAAATATGTCAAACGTTTTGACCGTGGAAGATAAAGTACATACACAATAAAGTGATATTTTCATATTTCTTAAACTTAAACGCAGCATCATGCTGTGTATAATATGAAGATGTGAAACCAGACATTAATGTGTCTGTATTTCTGACAAATTTGGTGGGGTGAGAGAGAAAAAACTGATATATGCAAACTTCAAGTTTTGTAAATGTTACAGATGTGGATACAGACAGCGACCTTTTCAGTTCCCCCCCCCCCCCCCCCCCCCCCCCCAGTAGCTAAATATTAACTTTGATGTTTAAATGCATGAAAAAGAACCAAATGCTCGTGGCAAGTCTGGACATGGAGTCAATTCCATTTGAAGTGCAAACCAGATGTGAACCTAACCAGACATTGCCGTATTGTGTTGAGATAGGATGTGAATGACCAACACGTCTGGAATACGAAAATGACATATCCGAGTTTTGACAGATTTTGGGTATAAACCGTTAAATCACTATCAGTGTGATGCACAGTTTAGCTGTGTGACATGTTTCTTTGTTGTTCATGATTGTGTTTAGCGAAGAAACTGACTTCAATCGGCTAATTTTCGTTCCATGTTATATCTTACTGAAGTTGTTTACGTTGCCATTGTTGGTAATAGATTTTCGCCCAGTGAATCCAGTGACGGTCCTTTTCTCTTAGTAAGTCACCAAAACTTTGGTCACTGAACTGTTAGTTCACCCACCTCTGCTGTTGGCACCGACACTGAAAAGAACTGTTACGGTGAACGTAACATGAAGGAAAATGCTGTGCCCATGTTGGGAAGAAACTGCAAACAAGAATGCTTTTTGTTCATGACAGAAATACGGAGGTGGTATACTGGTAGTGCAGGGAAGGCTTCCCTTTCGTAGTTTAGTGGTTTGTACATCAGTACCATTTTGAGCCTGCAATTACTGAAAAGGCTGCAAGGATGAGAGACAAGATGGAGAGTGGGGGGAGGGGGGCGATACTGCTATGATAAACCTCAGAGAAGATGAACGAGGAATGAAATGTCATGAGCATAAACATTTGCATATTACAAGGCCGGCATATCACCGACACTACGGACAGCTGTCCTATTTCAATAAACCGTAGATAAGTCTGTGGAATGTGAAGTATCAATAGATGGTTAGTACCAGTAGACACTTAGCCTGCTGGAAGCTTGACCCATGCCAGTATGTTGGTATTTTGCACTGGTTTTTACATTGTAATGTGAACTGTAGGCATTTCCACTGATGCTGAACCTCAGGAATGTGTGTTTTCATAGAGGGTGTACCATTGGCGGGTTTGCTTTCATGGAATGCAGGTATAGTAGACATTCCCTTGTATTGCTGTAGACATGTATATTACAAATGTATTTGAGTAATGTATCAGGAGCAGCATCCACACCATTGTGATAGATGTAATTATTAACTTTTGTTTGTTTTCTGTTTACTTCTCTGTGAACTCATTTCATTAGCTCTTGTGACCAAGAATGAAATCGCAAGTATTCAGTTCACATACTAATACCATTACCAGTCAGTAATTTGCTATTGATTATTTTCCACTGGGTTTGGACCAAATTGATGTGGTTTTTTCCCACAAACTGTAGATTTTGTTTGCTCGGTCACAATATGGTATCTTTTGAAATGAAATTTCTGTTGAAGTTATTTTTGAAACCTAGATCACAGGATCGTATCAGGTACACTTGTTATGTGTGAAATCATTGATCCATTGACTGCGTATGTTCTGTCCAGATTGTACATGTTTTGTATTTGTACAGACAAGATACATTTTTTTCTATATGTGCATTATAGAAAGTGCACCTCACTTTGCATACGTGTGGATAAGTAAAGACACCTCACATGGAAAAAGGACTATGTATGAAATACGGATGACCAGTTCACTCTCTGCAGTGTAGATTACAAATGGGGTTAAACGATAATTGAGATTATTTTCAAAACTTGACCACAAAGAGAATCTCATGTTCTGTTTTGGTTTACCCTCGAAACTCGCAATCATCTCTCCATGTCGTGACGTATGACGTGTTGATTCACCAATACTGGGATTCTGTCTGTCTGATGGTGTGACATTTGTCCATGTCGTGACGTGATGTGTTGATTCACCAATGCTGGCACTGTATGTGTCTGTGAGATATAGCGAAGGTTTCACTGCTCTTTCTGTGATCACCTGGCATTAGGTGTTAAGAATCTGGCACTATGTGTGTCTGTGAGATATAGCGAAGGTTTCATTGCTCTTTCTGTGATCACCTGGCATTAGGTGTTGATCTGTTTTGTCTTCTCAACAATGTTCGTGGCATTATATATTCCTTTATTTACCGGATGTACACCCAGACTGTACAATTTGTATGAGCCTTATTTACGTTTATTGGCTTCCTTTTGTCTTCTGGTTTTTCCCCACCCGTCAGTCCCCATTGCCTCCCTTTCCCGTTTATCCGCCCTTTTGGCCTTCACGTTATTGCCTCCCTTGTAGTTGTAACTTTTGATACGTAGTGTATTAGCTTGTGATAATAGCTGCTTATTAAATAGGGACTGGCTGATTTTGTCTTCTTTTCCCATTTCATGGTTTTTTGAACTCATACGCTAACTGACCAATGGGTGTGAGTGGATGGGAGGGCGGTGGGGAGGGGATGGGCAGGTTTTTTTGTTTGTTTTTTTTATTGTTGTTGTTAATGAAAACAAACAAAGAGAAAAATGCATGTTTAAATGTGCATGCTATTCAATAAGGACCACCACCCCCACCCCTCTCCGAACTATACAATAGTGCCAAGAAGCTGTCAATTTAACGACGGTGAGCGTGGCTTCAGCATTCCAGCAGGAAAGAATGAAGAAAAAAGATTTTGTTGGCAGGAACCTTGATAGAGTGAAACCAGCAGCAGGACAGGAAGGGGCAGTATACATGTGCAGAGGCATTCAGACCACATTGGCGCTCATAAAATAGACCTCTGCCACGAAATAAATCAGGGGAGGTAATGCCTGTTTTTCCCTTGGCAAATAGAGTTATATTTTCTCAGTTTATGGGTCAATCAACTACATATAGAAATGCAAAGATTGTTATGTTCACGGTGCGTGTGGCTTTTTGTGGGATCCCTATCAGCCTTCGTCCTGAATTAGATTTATGGCGTTTTCCTGTGTTCTCAAATAGTTTAAGTATCGAACGATACATAGACCATGTCTTTCTGTGTAATTCTAAGACTGACATGAGTGGTTTGCACGAGTTATTGTTTTGGATTATCAGGTGCTTTCGCTTTTGAAGAAAATTGTTGTGTGTCATTTATTGTAGAAAACATGCAGCAGACTTTCAATCTATCTGACGAAATACCTTTTGCGCACACACACAACAAAGCGTCTGCATTTATTTACTTTATCCCCGTTTTGGGTTTTCTTTTTCGCGAGCCTTTCTTTGTGTATTATTCTGTCTCTCCTTTGCGCCGTCAGGTTGTCTATTGATTATCTTTATTTCAACATGTTTGAACAATCAATCAAGATCACAAGCACATTCGGGAACCTGTTGTTCATATTCTCTGGTAACGTGAAGCTGTTGAATTTTGTTTATCGGGTGGTGGACACGGAGTGAGATAGAGTAGTACATTCCTAGCTCTGAATGAAGAGCACACTTAAAGCTTCGTATATCCATATATTTTGTGTTAGACGTATCAATGGCATTTGGAATGTTTTTGCCAAGATCAGCGAAAATAAAACATTATTCTTAAGCATGTACTTTTATTTTGTTGCTGTTGATGGATTGGTGTACGCGTTGCGAGCGCTCACAGATTCTTTTAAACAAGAGTTGCATCTTAGCATACAAATAGACCTGTGAGCATCCATTACACACACACGCACGCACACACGCACGTACACGCGCGCGCGCGAGCGCGAGCGCGCACACACACGCACACAATTGTTCAAATACATATATGCTATGTATGTACTCACATAGTTAAACACTTGTAAATGTGCGCGCACACACACACACACACACACACACACAAAGATGCACGTGTTATGTATTCCTCTTACACGGTCTTGCTGAATTTTAGCAACGTCCTGCTCAAGTTTAACACCCCCCCCCCACACACACGCACACACACACACACACTTATCAAAAAACATTCCCCTAACCTATTAAAATGTTTAGTTAATTCCCACTTGGAAAGTAAGTATACAGACTATCTAAAAAGCTACACCGATGGATCCGTTCTTGAAGATGGAAATACTGGTGCAGCTTTTGTAATACCCTTATTAAAAACAGGAAAACGATATTACATTGGTAAACATTATTCCATTTTTACTTCTGAACTTGTAGCCATACTTATGGCATTAAATTACATTGTAGATCTTTCGACGGATACATGCAATATCTTATTTTGTGTGGATTCAAAGTCTGTTTTACAAGCCATTAAATCCCGAGGCATAAGAAGTCGGCTGGAAATGACTATTGAAATAAAACATATCATTCATGAGTTGTCTCTAAAGGGTACCAGTATTACCTTTTGCTGGATTCCTTCTCACTCCGGAATCACTCCAAACGAGTGGGCAGATCATGCGGCTAAAAAGGCAGCGAAAAATTAAGAAGGTTCACAGCATCTCGACATTCAACTGGATCTGCATGAATTTAACCAGCGCATAGAAAGTGTCTCAAAATCAGGTTGCTGAACTGCACAAAAAAAAAAAGTCAATATTACCAGCACTGTGTACAAGTAAAGAATGCATCGAGTCCGAAATTTTTTTAAACAATTTATCTATAATGCATTCCAGACATGTTACTAGTTTGATGTATAGGTTCCGATTAAATGCTTTTAGAACAAAGTATTCTAAAAATATACATTGCATATGTGGCAAACAAATTACTGTAAACCACCTACTTCTTCACTGCCCAGGAGCTAGGCACTTTGTTCCTAAAATAAAGTTAGCAGATCAATTGTCAGCCAGTGCACCATTATCCACTGAAAATATTTTAAATAATCATGCATTACTTTGCATGTTCTCTGAAATTTTTAATTCCAGTCGACTTGGTATCTATCGCTGATGTATTTTAAACTAAAATTGTTGTGTTGTACGACATTGATATAAAAGAGTTACGATTATATGATATATATATGGTCAGCTCCCCCCCCCCCCCACTCTCTTTCTCTATTCGTCCTCCTTTCCACCCTGATGCCCCCCATCCCCACCCGCAAAACCCCCCTCCCTCCACCCATCCCCCTGCATTATGCTCCAATCCTACTAAACTTGTTTTCGTTTGATATACTTTAATTTCCCCGATTAACATACACTAAAGGTTAGATAAACAACCAGGATAAGTAAATATCTACCTATCTCACCACCCATCCCAATCTCCCCCTCTGCCCCTAGCACACAATCTCTCTCTCTCTCTCTCTCTCTCTCTCTCTCTCTCTCTCTCTCTCTCTCTCTCTACACACACACACACACACACACACACACACACACACAGGCGCACACACAAATATAATTATGCACGCACACACACGCACTCAAACGCATATACATGCACACACATGCGCGCGCGCACACGCCCACGCACACACACATGTACACGCACACACACACACACTTTTTTTTTCCCGTCTAATAACACTTATAGTGAATAGACGTTAAACTAAAGAAACTAACACACACACACACACACACACACACACACACACACACACACACGTACGCACGCACGCTCGCACGCACACACATATTCGCGTGAAACTGAAGTGCACGCGCGCGCACACACACACACACACACACACACACACACACACACATGCACACGCAAACAAATAGTGTTCATATGCAAACATGTGGCGGATTATTCGTAAAATTTAGTGTTTCACACAAGAGGGAAAGAAAACATCATTAATAAGTATTGATACTAGTACTAGACCACAACCGCCACCGTAAAAAAAAAAAAAAAAAAAGAAGCATCAATACAGGAGACAGCAGGGACGTGAGAGACAAAAGCGGCAAAGAGATCAGTGTTTATATATCAAAGAACCGCTTTGTGTATGCGCCAGTCTGTCTGGGTGACTGGTTAGGTGCTCCTCACATTGAACCGCTCTGTGTATGAGCCAGTCTGTCTGGGTGACTGGTTAGGTGCTCCTCACATTGAACCGCACTGTGTATGAGCCAGTCTGTCTGGGTGACTGGTTAGGTGCTCCTCACATTGAACCGCTTTGTGTATGAGCCAGTCTGGGTGACTGGTTAGTGCTCCTCACATTGAACCGCTCTGTGTATGCGCCAGTCTGTCTGGGTGACTGGTTAGGTGCTCCTCACATTGAACCGCTCTGTGTATGAGCCAGTCTGTCTGGGTGACTGGTTAGGTGCTCCTCACATTGAACCGCTCTGTGTATGAGCCAGTCTGTCTGGGTGACTGGTTAGGTGCTCCTCACATTGAACCGCTCTGTGTATGTATGAGCCAGTCTGTCTGGGTGATGGGTTAGGTGCTCCTCACATTGAACCGCACTGTATATGAGCCAGTCTGTCTGGGTGACTGGTTAGGTGCTCCTCACATTGAACCGCTTTGTGTATGAGCCAGTCTGGGTGATGGGTTAGGTGCTCCTCACATTGAACCGCTCTGTGTATGAGCCAGTCTGTCTGGGTGACTGGTTAGGTGCTCCTCACATTGAACCGCTCTGTGTATGAGCCAGTCTGTCTGGGTGATGGGTTAGGTGCTCCTCACATTGAACCGCTTTGTGTATGAGCCAGTCTGGGTGATGGGTTAGGTGCTCCTCCTATTGATTCAGTGGTTGACTGTGCTTTGACAAAATGTGACGACCTGTTTCACTGCTTGGCTCCTTTGTAACAATGTGACGACCTGTTTCACTGCTTGGTTCCTTTGTAACAATGTGACGACCTGTTTCACTGCTTGGCTCCTTTGTAACAATGTGACGACCTGTTTCACTGCTTGGTTCCTTTGTAACAATGTGACGACCTGTTTCACTGCTTGGCTCCTTTGTAACAATGTGACGACCTGTTTCACTGCTTGGTTCCTTTTAACAATGTGACGATCTGTTTCACTGGTCGGCTCCTTTGTAACAATGTGACGACCTGTTTCACTGGTCGGCTCCTTTGTAACAATGTCACGACCTGTTTCACTGCTTGGCTCCTTAATAACAATGTGACGACCTGTTTCACTGCTCGGCTCCTTTGTAACAATGTCACGACCTGTTTCACTGGTCGGCTCCTTTGTAACAATGTGACGACCTGTTTCACTGGTCGGCTCCTTTGCCCTTTGTAAGACTTTCTTTGAATCACATATAAGTCCATGTCATCGTTTTGTTTCGGTGACCCGTGAGTGTACGTGTGTCTGGTAAGCTCGGACTTTGGCAGCTTTGTAGCCAATGTCCAGCACTAGTTGACAGGACCAGAGTGGTTAGCATGGTGACTGGTGTCAATACCATTCCAGCCTTGCCCTGCATGCAGATCTCACCGAATGGTAAAGACCCTACTTCATGTCTGCTGATCGTTGTCGATGTCGTAAACATGAAATTTCAGAAACTGTGATGGTAACAAAGACTGCTACATGCACTGAAAACAGACTCACGCTAATGTACATTTTATGCAATTATTGCAATAAATTCTAAATTCCTCTGTTCCAAGACCAATCACTTCAAGAATCACCAGAATGATTTACTCACTTGATGTCGCTACAACAACCACTTCAAGAATCACTAGAGACTTCAGATTCTCTATGCACTTGTCGATGTTGCTACAACAACCACTTCAAGAATCACTAGAGACTTCAGATTCTCTATGCATTTTTGTTCACTTGTTTCTTTTTCTCCTCTGTATTGCACTTGAACTCCAACTTCAGTTTGCAAGCAGGCAAGCATCTACTACGGCTTGATGGACTTCAAGAAGGCATTTGACTATGTGTGGTATGAAGGTTTGTGGCGGGTATCGAGGAACTGTAACGTTCAAAATAACCTCACTGAAGTCACAGCATTACAAAGATGGAAACAACGCCATTTTCCCGAATAACAAGTTTCTGACTTCTTTCGAACAGCATGGGAGTCCCCCAAGGCTGTCTTCTCTCTCTGTTCTGTTCCAAATCGACCCTGTCCAATATAATGCAGAAACGCACCTACACTTCAATATCCTTGAGTTAAAGGAGGCCGGCCTGTCTGCGACCGAAGTGATGGCATGGAGTTAAATGGAGACGGCGAAGCAGAAGTCCAGTGATTCATCGTAGGGCTGGTACAAGCCTCGACAACATGGCATGGAACGTAAGTTAGTTCAGAGAACATCGAAACCTCCGTCAACAGTTCCAGACTACATTCAGCAGTCGACATCATTGAGACCGTGCAGAGACTAGGACTGGAGCACGTCGGGTGCCTTGGGTCTACTCTGAACAGGTCAAGGAAGGCGAGGACGAGGGCCAGCCTGGCTATGTCGCCCATGAAAAGACTCGGCATCCTCTGAAAATGTAGCCTGCCGCCTTCTCAATGGGAGAGAAACCTGTACAAGTCACTGGACGTCGTCATTCTTCTGTATGGATGCGAGAGCCGGAAACTAGCAGTAAACCTTGGGTAAAAAAAATCAGGGATTTGAGAATGATTATTAGCTTCGTTGACGAATTATCTGTATTTACAAAGAGTGTTCAGAAATTAATGAAGCAAGCCCATACATCACCCCTCTCACAGACAGACAGACAGACAGACAGACAGACGGACGGACAGACAGACGGACAGATACTGGGAAGACTGCACGGTGCATACCGTCTGACGAGCCACCCACTGTGAAACCTGTTCTTTTTTGTGTGGTTGAATTAGCATGATATTAGACGTTACTGCAGATTCGATTTTCATTTTCCAAAAGAAATATTCTTATATGGAAAATAGATACAGTTTCAAGCTGCTTTAACTGTTTTGATTGAACTGTTTTAGGTGCAAATTTAAAATGGTTTTCAACACGTTAACGGCTCCGACATGGTTCCTTGCTCCCCAACAAACAGCATGAAATAAAAATCAGTGAAAGACAAGGTCCCAGCTTCTCAGTTAGCAACAGCAGGAAGCTTGCCTGCTGTGGGCACCGCCTGTCACCACGGTTCCCTGCCCAAGGCCTTTCTGCGGGGCACACAGGAGGCTGTGGGCACCGCCTGTCGCCACGATTCCTTGCCCATGGCCTTTGTGCAGGGCACACAGGAGGCTGTGGGCACCGCCTGTCGCCACGATTCCCTGCCCATGGCCTTTGTGCAGGGCACACAGGAGGCTGTGGGCACCGCCTGTCGCCACGGTTCCCTGCCCATGGCCTTTGTGCAGGGCACACAGGAGGCTGTGGGCACCGCCTGTGTCGCCACGGTTCCCTGCCCATGGCCTTTGTGCAGGGCACACAGCAGGCTGTGGGCACCGCCTGTCGCCACGGTTCCCTGCCCAAGGCCTTTCTGCAGGGCGCAGAAGGTGAATGTCCCACGGGCAGATCACAGTGGTCACAGATGGACAACGTAAAAGAACAGACTGAGAACAGCGCCGCTGTCCCTCCTGCAGTGGACCGAGAACACAGCTGTGAAGACAACTGACTGCTCAGGCCTCCGTCACTGCCCTACGGCCATATGCTGCCATGGACATGTACTGTAACGAATAACAAAAAAAACAGGCCCTGCCAGTATATCCAGCCTCCCAGTCCTTTCGCACCCCTCCTCCCTCCCCACCCCTCTCCAACTCCGCTCCTCAATGCT
>JADBJO010007111.1:82500-119320 GCA_016801955.1 Conus betulinus
ATCCTTCCTTTTCTCTCACTCCCCACATGCCACACAGCACCAAACCTCCCCACCTTGTTCTGTCCGTACTGCTGTGCCCAGGTGTCCGCAGTGTCTGGCACCGTGACGTTCCCCATGTCCTCTGCCGGCTCTCCGCACAGGGTCACCGCCGCTCTGGGGGCCGTCCCCGCTGTCTGCCTCATCTGCCCTGCCTCGTGCTGCACACGGCTGGAGGTCCCCGGCCCCCTGTCTTTCAGGTCGGGATGAGGCTCCTGATCGTTGTCGCCCAGTGTCCCGGCGACGTGATTCTGCTTGGGATGGGTGACAGTGGGAGCTTGGTCACCGTTGCTTGGTGTGGGCTCTGTTTTGCTGACCTGGTCCACATTCTCTGGTCGTTCTCCGTGATAATCTATTTCGTGCTGACTGGACACACACGGCTGTTGTTCAGTGTGTCCATGGTGGTGGTGGTGGTTCCCAGACAGCTGCCCTGCAGGACACTCCATCTCGCTGCCCACCGGACCATCTCCTCCACGCCCTTCTGTGTTGATGTTCGGGTGAGGTTTGGGCACTGCAGGCTGTTCCGCCTGATGATGCTGGTCAGACGGCTGTTGCCCAGTGTGCTGTTCATGGTTCTCCCTCACTTCTCTCCCAGTGACGTCTTGCTGACGCGGGTTTCCGAAGAACTGGCTCTGAGCTGGTTCTTTCTGGGGGTGTTCAATGTCTGTCTGTCGCTGGTGAGCCTCTCCATGGTTGTCAAGCAGTGATGTCTGTGCCTGCCCCTGCAGTGGAGGTTTGTCACAGCACTGTCCCTCTCCCTGTGCTTCGCAGTCGTCAGAAAGTGGCTGACGATGTGAATCGTTGTGGCGCTGATGTTCCAGACACCGCCGTTCAGCCTGTTCTTGCTGATCAACGTTCCCACCCAGCCTTGTCCCAGCGGCCCCAGGTCTGTCACAGGCTCCAGGAACCTCTCCGGCATTCTGCGCTTGCTGACGCTCTCTGCAAGACCTTGGCCACTGACCCGGGTGAAGCTTTTCATCATTGTTGCTCAGGTATCCGTCCCGTTTCTCCATTCCGTCCTGTCGCTGGCCAGCAGCCCACACACGGTTCAGATCCTGGCCGATATGATCGTTCTGGTGAAGGGGAGCGTACTGCTGCACATGTCCGTTATGCAGCGGCGTCTGTTCTCGCTGACGAGGATCCTCACCCCATTGCCCAGGACTCGTCGTTACAGCGTCGTCCTGACCGTCCTGGGCACTCTCCTCAGTCAGCTGTGGCTCGTGATGACAGTCATGCGGTCCCTCCTGTCTCCCCTGATGATCGTCATCACACGGCTCCTCGCCTGTCTGCTGGTGCTGCTCTTCTCCGTCACTGACTCCATGCTGTGGCTGAGGGACGGCCTGTAGGGAGGGATAGCGGGGATTCTTCGCGTCAGGCAGCTGTCTCTGGGCGCCCTGCCGTGGACGGGGCTGCAGCAGCAGTTGTCTCTGGCACTCCTCTGGCGTCAGGGTCACCTGCCGGGCCTGGACACAGAGAGGAACGTCCGTGATTGGCTCTGCATATGGAGTTAGGTTGACATGTGTACATAGGCGGAATTAGGTTGACATGTGTACACAGGCTCTGCATATGGAATTAGGTTGACATGTGTACATAGGCTCTGCATGTGGAATTAGGCTGACATGTGTACATGGGGGGCTGATGTGTGGTCACGTGTCTCTCACTGCCCTCTTTGGCTGTGCTGGTCTATAGTGTACACATGGGAGGCTGATGTGTGGTCACGTGTCTCACACACACACACACACACACACACACACACACACACACACACACACACACACACACACACACTCACAGTGAGAGAGAGAGAGAGAGAGGGAGGGAGAGAGAGAGAGACACACACACACACACACACACACACACACACACACACACACACTCACAGTGAGAGAGAGAGAGACACACACACACACACACACACACACACACACACACACACACACACACACACACACACACACACACACACAATGCACTCAACACCCACGCATATACAAAAATACGCGCTCACGCGCACACACACACACACACACACACACACACACACACACACACACACACATGCGCAAAAGCGTGCACGGATGCGCACATTTTCTGCCCTTCTCCCTTTCTGGATGCAATCCACTGCACTTGCCTTGAGAGGTCAAAGGCCGACGACCCTTCCCACCAATCACAAAACATTACTCTTTTTGGAGCATGGACAGACAACTCATGGCTGACTTTACACTCCAAATTTTCTTCTTTCTTTTTTTTTTTTTCTTTCCTTTTTTTCTTTTTCTTTTTTTCTTTCTTTTCTTTCGTTCTTTTTTTTTTCTTACCTCAAGGCCTTTCAGGCAACAGTTCTCTCGGTCGTCTTTAAGACGATGTGGATTTCAAACGGAAAGAAGGCACACTGACTTAGTCTATATGGGCCGGTGGCCACATGGTCGGAGCGGTTGCCTGCGCCGTTGACAGTCGAGCGTTCGAACCGCTCGCGGCGTCGGGATTTTTGTCGGCCTTGACACCCAGCAGGAAACGGGTATCTGACTCAGTTCAGGGGGAGGTTAAAGGCGGCAGAAGGCGTGGGATGGGCCCCACCCTCCATCATGCCATGCTCCAGACACTGTGAATCTCTGACAGTTCACTGCTCCTACGGGCATTAAGCTACAGTTTTTTGTTAACCTTTCAACCTAAGTTGTCCAAACTTCACTTTTTTCCTTTAAAATCAACAGTGTTTGGCTACAGGCGATTCGTTCAGTTGTGTTTTTTTTTTTTTTTTTTTTTCCGGGAGGGTGGGAAAAGACTGACGTTCACCGACTGGTCACCGAAAGCATTTCAGGGGTCATCACGTGATGTCCGTGTGAAACCTGTCCTCTGTCCAGTGTTGTCTTGCGTTCTCTGGCACGATGTTGTCTTGTCTTGTGCTGCGCTGTGCTGTGATGTTGTGTTGCGCTTTCCTTGTATGGTGTTGTGTTGTGTTGTGTGCTCTGTTGTTAACACTGTACGTATTTTGCGCGTTGGAACCTTAAAGCTCACACAGTAACCGAAATCTCTCTGTGAATTCCAGAGGGGGTGTGCGCAGGCGCCGAGGAGTGCAGTCGTCTTTTCAACCACGGCTTGGAATATTGTGATAAATTGTGTGTTTTTTCCGTAGAATTCGAATTGTAAACTCTGTAGGAACGTGCAAAAACAGCTGCCAGACACTCGCGTTGTAAAATTCTGAGAAACTTTCGCCAGCCTTGACGAACAGACCACAAAATCAACTGTTAAATCGATTAGCTCGCGTTAGTACTAACCACAACAAGCGCCATTTTTTAAGTAATGAACGGTAACTGATCGGTACAAATTAACCCCATGTGTGTTGTAGAAAAATGGCATTGAAATCATGTTGTAGTTTTCCAAACGCAGGGTTCATAGACTGAAGCTGCGCCAGTGATGATCGACCTGTTGTCACCCACTACGCCTCGCTGTTCTAGTCACCAGTGCTGTGTTGGTGTAGGCCGAGTGTGAGCGGTGACAGAAAACGGTGTCAGTCAGTCGACAATTTCAGCGATCTATGCACGCCGACGGTTAAGCTAGAAATATTACTTGCACGCCACCAGTAGCGCTGAAGACAACTACTACTTCAAGTAAGTGACTTTTCTTGCTTTATTTACGAAATAACATCAATGATGACCCACCAGCCCACCATGTGCTAGACTTCATTTCGCTGACGCCGGCCCAATATACCACCCTGTAGTAAAACCACCATACATCATCTTGAATACCTCATGAATCTAATTTTGAACCAGATATCAAAACCACCATGCTGAAAGGAGTTTTTGTCACCGTAATCCTACTGACTATCCAGCAGAGATTCTTGCCAGTTCCCATCCCCGACTGCCCCTGGCATGAACATGAGCCATATGGACAAACTTGTAGCGATACCAGCTCATGGTCATCTAACCCCTCCAGCCTTGAGGCTGTGTTCTCAGCCCACCATCGCCATGTCAACAAAGCACTGGATAAGTGCACTGAGTACCCTTGTATGGCTCTATTAGCAATCATGCTGTCTGGTGATGTGCAAATAAACCCAGGTCCCAGTGATTCAGTATACCCATGCGGGTTTTGCCAAGAATCCGTCACCTGGTCCTGCAAGGGTATATGCTGCGATTCATGCGATGTTTGGTTCCATCATGCATGTGTTGACGTTGGATCAGCTGAGTATAAGGCCTTAAGTCGACCAACAGTAGCATGGATCTGCCCCCGCTGTGACAGTATAAACTGCAGTTCGTTCACTTTCCGCAGCTATGAACTAGAGTGCTCCAATTTCTACAACCCCCTTCAACACAGCCACATTGAATCTGTGGCTTCATCCGGAACCTTCTCACCCCCTAGGGCCAGTAGCCCCAAAATATCAAGCAGCGGGTCATCCACTAACACCCCTAACTTCAGTTCATCAGATAGAGGAAGGAAAAAGACAAAATTGTCTGCCTCATCAGTCTGAACTTCCGAGGAAGACAAATCTAAGGGTTATGAACGTCAACTGTCAGAGCGTAAGTGCCAAGAAACAAGAACTAGCAGCGGCAATACAATACATCATGCCAGATATTGTCTGCAGCACTGAATCATGGCTCAGAGGCAACAAACCAGGAACACCCCCCCCCCCCCCCCCCCACCACCACCCACCCCCCCAAGACGCCATCAAATCAGCTGGAATGTTCCCGCCCCAGTATGAAGCGTACAGAAACGATTGCAATATAAACGGAGGCGGTGTCTTTATACTAGTACACAAGAACATTACATCCTCGGAGGAACCTCAGTTTGTGACCGACTGCGAAGTAGAATGGGTGAAGGTGAAGATGAAAAACCAGAAGGACCTACACGTTGGGGCATTCTACTACACACCCGATCGAAACCCAAACAACATTAAAGAACTAAACAAATCCTGAATAGATTAACAGAAAATGGGAAGAAGCAAAGAGAGGTGATTTTAGCCGGGGATTTCAACTGCCCCAAACATCGACTGGTCCACCACAGTGTTGGATCGTCGGGAAAGGACCATGAAGTGCAACAGTCCCTAGTCGATGTCACATCTGAAAACCTGCTAACCCAAATCCAGCTAACCCCCCGACCCGAGGTCCCAATGTCCCTAGACCTAGTGTTCACCTCAAACCCCACGCTCGTCAAGACTTCAGTCAATGTCCCAGGCATCTCAGACCATGATGTGGTAGTCTCAGACTTTGATGCAAAGCCCCAGATACACCACCCAGAAAGCACGTGAATGCTATAGATTTGGGAAGGCAAACTGGGAGAAGCTCAAAGAAGACTTGGAAAATGCAGCGGACATCATCGAAGAAGAAAAGAGAGCGGGGAAGGACATCGACAGCCTCTGGACTACCTTCAAAAACCTTCTAAATACATCAGTGGAGACAAATATACCCACCTTCTTACTCAGACCATCAAGCATATTGCCATGGCAGACTGCCCACTCAGGAGGATGATTAAACGGAAGAAGAGGATGTTCCAGCGAGCCAGGGAGAAGAACGACTGGTCTGCCTTCCGTCAATTCCAGAAACACTGCCGGCGGGAGCTCCGGAGAGCAGAATGGCAATATATCAACGGAACCATTCAAGAAGGCCTCGCCAACAACAACACACGAAACCCTTCTGGCGTTACATCAGGTCCAGGAAGCAAGACTCCTCTGGGTAGCCCCACTTAGAGAGGACGGCCAGCTCCACAGCGACAGTCAGACCAAAGCTAAAACATCCTCCTGCTAAAACAGTTCAAATCTGCCTTCACCACAGCAGCAACGTCCACCCTACAAAAACTTAAAGAAGCCTACAGCCCATATACTCTGTACACAAATGATTGTTCAGGAAGTGATTCAACTTTGTACATTAAATATTCAGATGACTCAGCACTTGTGGATCTTTCAACTCTGATTCTGTTTACTTCAAGGATGTTCAAAGATTTGTTGACTGGTGCGATCATAACTATCCTGATCTGAATGTAACAAAAACGAAAGAAATGTTGATTGATTTTAGAAAGAATCCAAAATTAAATCCCATGTTGAGTATGTCCACAAAAAATCAAAACCAGATTATATTGTCTTCGCAAGCTGCGATCATCATTTCATGTGAATACTGACATTCTTCGGACATTTTATTCATGCTTCTTGGAATCTGTTTTAACTTTCTCATTTATGTGTTGGTATGGTGGGTTGACTGTGAAGAGTAGAAATGTGCTTGAGAAAGTGGTGAACGTGGGAGGAAAAATCGTTGGTGAGAGACAAAAAAGTCTGAGTGAGCTGTACAGGTGCCGTGTTGTTTGTAAAGCGAAGAAGATTGCGTGTGACCAGACCCACGTTCTTGCAAATCAAAGTATGACCTTCTTCAGTCAGGACGAAGATATCGATCGGTTAAATGCAGAAGTGTCAGATTTAAACAAAGTTTTATTCCCCTGTCCATTGATTTTATTATGAACCGAGGAGATGTTTAATTGAAATCCAAATTCCTTTATATGAATGTATGTCATATGTGAGAAAATGGGTAATGTGACAAAATTATTGTTTATTTGCTGTGAATGTGTGCGACCACAAGCAAGTGGATATGGCGATTTTGGACTTCTCAGAAGCCTTTGATACAGTACCCCATGACCGACCGTCTCCTCCATAAGTTGACCAGTTACGGCAATCACCGGCACCCTCCACACCTGGCTTACCTGCTTCTTAACAGAGCGAACCATGCAAGTGGTGCTAGAGGGCACTACATCCAACGCCACAACTGTCGACTCAGGAGTCCCACAAGGCACCATGCTCGGCCCCGTCCTATTCCTGTGCCATATAAATGACCTCCCAGAAGCAGTCAAATCCCAAGTACGCCTGTTCGCAGATGACTGCCTCATTTACAGGGAGATCAACGACTTTAATGACCACCACACTCTACAAGAGGACTTCAAGTCACTAGAGTCATGGGCAGACAAATGGGGCATGCGATTCAACGCCTCAAAATGCTACATCATGAGCATTGCAAAATCCTCTACCTCCTCCTACTTCTACTCCCTAAATAATATCATCCTGCAGCAAGTCCCTCATAACAAGTCAAGTCAAGTCAAGTCAAGTAAACTTTATTATCTCTTTATAACCCATACGTCGGCATTCAATTCGCTGCCAATCTCAAGTGGTCTCAACACATCACATCCTTCACAAAGAAGGCCAAAGCACACTAGGATTTCTCCGGCGGCACAGTCCCACCTCCTGCCGAAGAAATGCCTTCCTCGCACTCGTACGCCCCGTCCTGGAGTATGCAGCAGTCATTTGGGACCCACACTTGCAGCAAGAGATCAACATGCTGGAGCGCGTACAAAGAAATGCAGTGCGCTTCATAGCTAAGGACTACCGCTCCACCACGCCAGCTTCATAACGGGTTTGTTGAGAAAACATGAGCTCACTACACTCCAAGAACGGCGGCTCCAACTACGTCTAGGATTCTTTTACAGGGTGGTTGAGGGTCTGGTGCCAGCGATCACCCCAAGTGACTTCATTACACCTCAGAAACCAGGACGACGTATCCGCTCCACCAGAGACAACAGTACGTACCTGTCACAAAACCCAGTGGAGAACTACATACGAAATAATGATAGGTGCTACTGCGTTCCTGAACACACACCGATCAGTACCGAAACTCATACTTCCCAAAGACAATAACTGAGTGGAACCACCTCGACGATGACATCGTACACCAAAAGTCAGTTGACAGTTTCAAGTCGGCTCTGGCAAAAGCCAGAAGCCGATAATACCATCAACGCTGCGCACCCCCCCCCCACCGTCGCGCCTATGCCAGTAAATGGATGTTAGCGACGTACCGATCCAGATCCAGAATGTTCAGCTCCGAGCGTGCGCGTGCGCGTACGTGTGTGTGTGTGTGTGTGTGTGTGTGTGTGTGTGTGTGTGTGTGTGTGTGTGTGTGTGTGCGCGCGCGCGCGCGCGCGCGTGTGTGTGTGAGTGTGTATGATATGATGTACATGCGTGTTTGTGTGCGTTAGCGACAACTCCATTTGCTATCATTACTACTACTGCTAGATAAAAAAACATAAATACATATCCATACCTGTGGTAGTTCAACACACAAACGCAGACATCCGAAAGTGCGCGCGCGCACACACACACACACACACACACGCACACACACACACACACACACACACACACACACACACACACACACACACACACACACAGAGTGAGACAGACAGACAGACAGACAGACGGATAGACAGACAGACAGAGGGACGGACAGACAGACAGACGAAAAACACCAGCGCCAGCGCAATCCAGACCGGCATCCTGTCACAGCGCACCAGCAGAGCCAGTGTCCAACTGATGGCTGACCAGTGTGAGAAACAAGCCGGTGTCCAGCTGATGGCTGACTAGTGTGGGAAAACAAAAGCCAGTGTCCAACTGACGGCTGACCAGTGTGGGAAACAAAGCCACTGTCCAACTGACGGCTGACCAGTGTGAGAAACAAAGCCAGTGTCCAACTGACGGCTGACCAGTGTGGGAAACAAAGCCAGTGTCCAACTGATGGCTGACCAGTGTGGGAAACAAAGCCAGTGCCCACTGATGGCTGACCAGTGTGGGAAACAAAGCCAGTGCCCAACTGATGGCTGACCAGTGTGGGAAACAAAGCCAGTGCCCAACTGATGATGCTGACCAGTGTCCAGGTCCGATCAACGACTATCCCGCTTTTCGGACGGCGTCAAACAATGTTAGACCAACACAACCATGCCCGGCCTGACAACACATGTGAGACATCCCCCCCCTCCCCACCCTTTCCTCCCCCCCCCCCCCCCCCCCCCCCCCCCCCCCCCCCCCGTCCCGCAGTTTCATGTTCTGACTTCGTTCCGCCCTTTGTCCTTTCTTACTCATGCCCTCGTTGCCTACCACGCCGCGTCCCGCCCCTGCGACTTGCTTTCGTGCGCCAATGCCACCTTGTTCCTAAACTCGTTGACATCACGAGCCAGTCTGCAAGGCTTCGCCCACATGCTGTGTGTCGGTTATGACAAATAAACCCAATCTTTTCGTTGCACTTGTGCTGGTTTCGTTCTGTCCGCGACGACCGACCTTTTCACCGCTGGTCGTTTATCAAGTCAGCGTTGTTCCTGCACTGTTAGCTGTACTGTTCGTGATGTCTGTGCAAGACGTTTGTCCAAAAAACAAGTTCACCATCTGCTTCGTTTTGTGTCCTAAACGAGAGTTAATGAATACCTCGTTCTGGCGTTTCCTCGGCTCTTTTCTGACGTTGACCATGCTGGGGTGTCTGAGCGGGACGGACACGTGGAGCTCTGTCCCCTCCACCTCCCCTCAGCCTCCCCTCAGCCTCCTGCGCCAGAACTGCCCTGTGTCCCTTGCCTTCATGCCCCCGTGTGTCGCTTGCCTTCATGCCCTGTGTCCCTTGCCTTCATGCCCTGTGTGTCGCTTGCCTTCATGCCCTGTGTCGCTTGCCTTCATGCCCTGTGTGTCGCTTGCCTTCATGTCCTGTGTGTCCCTTGCCTTCATGCCCTGTGTCGCTTGCCTTCATGCCCTGTATCCCTTGCCTTCATGCCCTGTGTGTCGCTTGCCTTCATGCCCTGTGTCCCTTGCCTTCATGCCCTGTGTCCCTTGCCTTCATGCCCTGTGTCCCTTGCCTTCATGGCCTGTGTCCCTTGCCTTCATGGCCCATTGAAGCACGATCTTTGGTCTACAGGGAGCGAAGGGAACCGAGAAGGGGGGGGAGGGGGGGGGGGGGGGGGAGGGTGGTGAAGGTGGACAGCAAGCTTGGAAGAGCTGGAGGGCCAGAGTGGAAGAGTTGGAGGGCCACAGTGGAAGGCCAGAGAGGTAGAGAGTTGGAGGGCCAGAGTGGAAGAGTTGGAGGGCCACAGTGGTAGAGTGGAGGGCCAGTATGCTAGAGTTGGAGGGCCAGAGTGGAAGAGTTGGAGGGCCAGAGTGGAAGAGTTGGAGGGCCAGAGCGGAGGGCCAGAATGCTAGAGTTAGAGGGCCAGAGTGGAAGAGCTGGAGGGCCAGAGTGGAAGAGTTGGAGGGCCAGCGTGGAGGGCCAGAGTGGAAGAGCTGGAGGGCCAGAGCGGAGGGCCAGAGTGGAAGAGCTGGAGGGCCAGAGTGGAAGAGTTGGAGGGCCAGAGTGGAAGAGTTGGAGGGCCAGAGTGGAGGGCCAGAGGGGAAGAGTTGGAGGGCCAGAGTGGAGGGCCAGAGTGGAAGAGTTGGAGGGCCAGAGTGGAAGAGTTGGAGGGCCAGAGTGGAAGAGTTGGAGGGCCAGAGTGGAGGGCCAGAGTGGAAGAGTTGGAGGGCCAGAGTGGAGGGCCAGAGTGGAAGAGCTGGAGGGCCAGAGCGGAGGGCCAGAGTGGAAGAGCTGGAGGGCCAGAGTGGAAGAGTTTGGAGGGCCAGAGTGGAGGGCCAGAGTGGAAGAGCTGGAGGGCCAGAATGCTAGAGTTAGAGGGCCAGAGTGGTAGAGTTGGAGGGCCAGAGTGGAAGAGTTGGAGGGCCACAGTGGAAGAGTTGGAGGGCCAGAGGGGAAGAGTTCGAGGGCCACAGTGGAAGAGCTGGAGGGCCAGAGTGGTAGAGTTGGAGGGCCAGAGTGGTAGAGAGTTAGAGGGCCGGAGTGGAAGAGTTGGAAGGCCAGAGTGGAAGAGTTGGTGGGCCAGAGTGGTAGAGTTGGAGGCCAGAGTGGAAGAGTTGGGGGAACAGAGTGGTAGAGTTGGAAGGCCAGAGTGGAGGGCCAGACTGGTAGAGTTTGAGGGCCAGAGAGTGGAAGAGTTTGAGGGCCAGAGTGGTAGAGTTTGAGGGCCAAAGTGGAAGAGTTGGAGGGCCGGAGTGGAAGAGTTTGAGGGCCAGAGTGGAAGAGTTGGAGGGCCAGTGTGGAGGGTCAGAGTGGAAGAGTTGGAGGGCCAGAGTGGTAGAGTTTGGAGGGCCAGAGTGGAGGGCCAGAGTGGTACGGATGGAGGGCCAGAGTGGTAGAGTTGGAGGGCCAGAGTGGTAGAGTTGGAGGGCCAGAGTGGTAGAGTTGGAGGGCCAGAGTGGAGGGCCAGAGTGGTAGAGTTGGAGGGCCAGAGTGGAAGAGTTGGAGGGCCAGAGTGGTAGAGTTGGAGGGCCAGACTGTAGGGCCAGAGTGGAAGAGTTGGAGGGCCAGAGTGGGTAGAGTTGGAGGGCCAGAGTGGTAGAGCTGGAGGGCCAGACTGGAGGGCCAGAGTGGCGGCCCAGAATGGAGGGCCAGAGTGGCAGAGTTGGAGGACCAGGGTGGAGGGCCAGAGTGGAAGAGTTGGAGGGCCAGAGTGGAGGGCCAGAATGCTAGAGTTGGAGGGCCAGAGTGGAAGAGTTGGAGGGCCACAGTGGAGGCGCGAGAATGCTAGAGCTGGAGGGCCAGAGTGGAAGAGTTGGAGGGCCAGAGTGGTAGAGTTGGAGGGCCAGAGTGGTAGAGTTGGATGGCTAGAGTGGAGGGCCAGATTGGTAGAGTTGGAGGGCCAGAGTGGTAGAGTTGGAGGGCCAGAGTGGTAGAGTTGGAGGGCCAGAGTGGAGGGTCAGAGTGGAAGAGTTGGAGGGCCAGAGTGGAAGAGTTTGAGCGCCAGAGTGGAAGAGTTGGAGGGCCAGAGTGGAGGGCCAGAGTGGAAGAGTTGGAGGGCCAGAGTGGAGGGCCAGAGTGGAAGACTTGGACGGCCAGAGTGGAGGGCCAGAGTGGAAGACTTGGAGGGCCAGAGTGGAAGAGTTGGGGGGCCGGAGTGGTAGAGTTGGAGGGCCAGAGGGGAAGAGTTGGAGGCCAGAGCGGAGGGCCCAGAGTGGTAGAGTTGGAGGCCACAGTGGAAGAGTTGGCGGGCCAAAGCGGAGGGCCAGAGTGGTAGAGTTGGAGGGCCAGAGTGGAAGACTTGGAGGGCCAGAGTGGAAGAGTTGGGGGGCCGGAGTGGTAGAGTTGGAGGGCCAGAGGGGAAGAGTTGGAGGGCCAGAGTGGTAGAGTTGGAGGGCCAGAGTGGTAGAGTTGGAGGGCCAGAGCGGAGGGCCAGAGTGGTAGAGTTGGAGGGCCAGAGTGGTAGAGTTGGAGGCCAGAGTGGTAGAGTTGGAGGCCAGAGTGGTAGAGTTGGAGGGCCAGATTGGTAGAGTTGGAGGGCCAAAATGATGTTAAGCTGGCATTCAGCTGACGCTGACCTCATAAAATGCGAATCATAAACAATGGAGTCGAAAAAAAGTGTTCAGAGTAACGTTACATATCTCCAGCTTCAAACGAATTCACCGCTAAGCTGCTGTTCACGATTTTGCATTGAAAACGAACCATTGGGAAATGGAAAGGTTTGAGATGCGGCCAGGTGGCCCAAATTTCAGACCAGCAAATAAAACAAACAAATGAAAACATTGAGAGAACAAATGATCGTGGGACAGACAGGGACAGAAACAGTGAAAATTCAGGAGTGACGCGTTTTGACTAGAAAGGTCTTGTGCAGGTAAGATTATCAACGACAGCAAGCAAAACATCCTCAGCCGGCAAGAAAATAGAAGAGGTCCTCTGTCAGCAGCACAAAGGGCCCATCAGAACAGAGGTCCTCTATCAGTAGCACAAAGGGCCCATCAGAACAGAGGTCCTCTGTCAGCAGCACGAAGGGCCCATCAGAACAGAGGGTCCTCTGTCAGCAGCACAAAGGGCCAATCAGAACAGAGGTCCTCTATCAGCAGCACAAAGGGCCCATCAGAACAGAGGTCCTCTGTCAGCAGCACAAAGGGCCCATCAGAACTGCCTGAACAAGCAAGACAGTGAACGGAAGCCAACAGAAACACCCTCCTCAGGGAAGGTCATCTGAAGTGAGCCAGCACAGAGCCTTGGAGTTGGTCAGTGACCATGGGATGCATTTCCCCTGGCAGGGGGCAGGGAGGGGACAGAAGTCACAGCCATCAGATGACCGTGACGTCAGTGACCTGAGCACGTGCTGATTGGACTTTTCACCTTGGGCGTACTGTGTTTGGTTATAGTATGTATTAGTGCGCGCCCGCGCGCGTGCGTGCGTGCGTGCGTGTGTGCGTGTATGTGCGCGCGCGCGTGTGTGCGTTAGTGTGTGTGTGTATATGTGTGTGTGTGTGTGTGTGTGTGTGTGTGTGTGTGTGTGTGTGTGCGAGTGTGTGGTGTGCGTGTGAGCGTGTGTGTGTGTGTGTGTGTGTGTGTGTGTGTGTGTGTGTGTGTGTGTGTGTGTTTGTGTGTGTCTGTCTGTCTGTCTGTCTGTCCGTCCGTCCGTCCGTCCGTCGTCTGTATGTGTGTCTGAGTGCATCAGTGTGTGTAAGTGTATTTGTGTGTCGTATGAGTATGTGAGTGTGTCAGTGTTTGTATGTGTGAATGTGTGTATGAGACAGAGAGAGAGAGAGAGAGAGAGAGAGAGAGAGAGAGAGAGAGAGACAGACAGACAGACAGACAGACAGACAGACAGACAAAGAATAATTTATTCAGATTATGGCCATATCCCATACTGAAGACTTGACACCGGTAATACATTAATTGGGCAGTAGACACAGAGCAGTACGGGAGGAGGGGAGAGAAGGGCAAAAGGTGGGGAGGGACTGGTGGGGGAGGGGGGGGGGACAGATTGATTCCCGGGAGTTAAACACACATAGGAGTCCGCTTCGGTGCCTTAAACACCCCCATCCCTTCCCGTTTTCCACCCTTCCGGTTGCGAGGGTTCTTTGAGAGGAAACCATACAGAATGATAACAGGTAAGAAAGAACAATTTTTTAAAAAAGAAAGAAAAGAGAGAAATTCCCCATCTTAATGGAATTCGGTGCTATCTTTTCTGTCTCTGACTCTTCGCAATGACAAAAGAGTTTGTTTTTACTGTCGGCCACAGTCTTTCCCCCTTCACGGCCCTTACTGTGTACAGTCTGCCAAGTGTGACGCTTTTTCTTTTTCTTTCTTTCTTTCTTTCTTTTTTCTTTCTTTCTTTCTTTCTTTCTTTCTTTTTCCCCATTGCAGTTTACGACACGCCGGTTTTCATACCTTCTGGCGACAAAAGTTGTGTACATATGTCCGGAGTACACCTCAGCCGTCCCCTCCACAAAGTTGTATACATGTGTCCCAAAAAGTTCAGAACAATACCGCCCGTCTGATCTCCCACTCCTCTAGTTCTGTTCACATATCACCAATTCTGTCATCCTTACACTGGCTCCCTATTCAGTCTCGCATTGACTTTGAAGTTCTCCTCCTGGTTTTCAAATCATTGAATAATCTGGCTCCCTCCTACCTCTCTGACCTCCTTCATCTCTATGTTCCGTCTCGCAACTTACGCTCATCCACCGATTCTCGTCTGCTTCGGCTTCCATTTGCTCGCCTGAAAATTTCAGGCCAACGATCTTTCTCTTAGCTGGCACCAGCTCTGTGGAATGGTCTGCCTTCTTCTCTGCGTAACACGGACTCTTTAAAGACTTTTCAAACCTGCTTATTTTGACGCGCTCGTATGTCTTTCTGCATGTGTGTGGGTTTTGTTTTTTCGTGTGTGTGTGTGTGTGTGTGTGTGTGTGTGTGTGTGTGTGTGTGTGTGTGTGTGTGTGTGTGTTTTTAAGTAAGTATGCTTCTGTAATATGTGCTTTGGGCTCTCGCGAGGTAAAATCACTTTATATATATCTTTTTCCATCACATTACATTACATTACATCAGCCATTACAGCAGTTACATTACAAGACCTCAGCTTCCCCTCCACAAAGCAGTGTACACATGTTCACATTAGACCTCCAGCCGTCCCTCCGCAAAGCAGTGTACATGTGTCCACACTAGACCTCAGCCGTCCCCTCCAAAGCAACACTAGTAGACTCATGTGTCCGTCTCTGCCGTCCCCTCCACAAAGCAATGTACATGTGTCCACACTAGACCTCAGCCATCCCCTCCACAAAGCAGTGTACATGTCCCCCACACTAGACCTCAGCCGTCCCCTCCACAAAGCAGTGTACATGTGTCCACACTAGACCTCAGCCGTCCCCTCCACAAAGCAGTGTACATGTGTCCACACTAGACCTCAGCGTCCCCTCCCAAAGCAGTGTACATGTGTCCACACTAGACCTCAGCCGTCCCCTCCACAAAGCAGTGTACATGTGTCCACACTAGACCTCAGCCGTCCCCTCCACAAAGCAGTGTACATGTGTCCACACTAGACCTCAGCCTAGTCAGCCGTCCCCTCCACAAAGCAGTGTACATGTGTCCACACTAGACCTCAGCCGTCCCCTCCCAAAGCAGTGTACATGTGTCCACACTAGACCTCAGCCGTCCCCTCCACAAAGCAGTGTACATGTGTCCACACTAGACCTCAGCCGTCCCCTCCACAAAGCAGTGTACATGTGTCCACACTAGACCTCAGCCGTCCCCTCCACAAAGCACATGTGTACATGTCCCCCCACACTAGACCTAGACCTCAGCCGTCCCCTCCACAAAGCAGTGTACATGTGTCCACACTAGACTCAGCCGTCCCCTCCACAAAGCAGTGTACATGTGTCCACACTAGACCTCAGCCGTCCCCTCCACAAAGTAGTGTACATGTGTCCACGCTAGACCTCGTCCCCTCCCCTCCACAACCTCAGCATCCCCTCCACAAAGTAGTGTACATGTGTCCACGCTAGACCTCAGCAATCCCCTCCACAAAGTAGTGTACATGTGTCCACGCTAGACCTCAGCAATCCCCTCCACAAAGTAGTGTACATGTGTCCACGCTAGACCTCAGCAATCCCCTCCACAAAAAGTACAGTGTCCACGCTGTGTCCACTCCACTAGTGTACCTCAGCTAGACCTCATCCCCTCCACAAAGTAGTGTACATGTGTCCACACTAGACCTAGACCTCATGTGTCCACAGCTAGACCTCAGCAATCCCCTCCACAAAGTAGTGTAGTGTCCATGTGTCCAATCCCCTCCACAAAGTAGACCTCAGCCATCCCCTCCACAAAGTAGTGTACATGTGTCCACGCTAGACCTCAGCAATCCCCTCCACAAAGCAGTGTACATGTGTCCACGCTAGACCTCAGCAATCCCCTCCACACAAAGCAGTGTACATGTGTCCCACACTAGACCTCTGCCGTCCCCCTCCACAAAGTAGTGTACACATGTACAGATTAGGCCTCAGCCATCTACCCCACAGCGCCTGTTTGTCTCTGTTGCCTCTGCCCAGGTTATGGTTATACCTGACCCCCCTCCCAGTGTTCATGACTATTTAGGGCTGTGATACTCGATGAGGCCAGAAGCATCATTACTTTCATCTTCTGAGGATCAGGTCAATGATGGAGGTGCCCACAGCTCTTCCAGGCAGTCATTTTTATGACAGGCCGAGAGTGGTGACCCCTTTCGCCCGGCACGCACACGTCATGGTCATACCACACACCAGGTTTGTGTGGCAGTCAAGGAGTCCGGGGCGCTGTTTGGGTGGGGGTGAGAGGGAAGGGGGGAGGTCAACAGGTGCGGCTCGTGTGAGCGTGGTGCTCAGTTCCATTCCAGGCAGTTAGGACTAAAATGATCCCCCCACCATGTGTCCCCCAAACATCTCCACCCCCACACACGTCACATCAAGTCAAGCGATACGTACCTTGACATGTGTCTTGGTCATTGCAGCTGCTTTTCCTTTGGGTCGACACCAGGAGCATGACGCCCTTGACCGCCACTACCCCCCACCCCCCCCACTGTCATACCCCCCCCCCCCCCCCCCCCCCCCCCCCCCCCCCACGGCATTTGATCTGAGATAGAACAAGTAGGACTCCCGGCTCCACCCTCTCTCTGCCTCTCCCCCCTCCCCTTTCTCCTTAGGATTCTGCTTTATCCTTACGATGTTCATGTAGGGAGTGACCAGATCTCATCTTCATTTCCTGCAGGTGGTAGAATAACCCCCGGGAGTCATTCAGCAGTGGTGAGTCAATCTGGCACAGCGGTACAATAAAGCCCCAGGAGTCATTCAGCAGTGGTGAGTCAATCTGGCACAGCGGTACAATAAGCCCCGGGAGTCATTTAGCAGTGGTGAGTCAATCTGGCACAGCGGTACATAAACCCTGGGAGTCATTCAGCAGTGGTGAGTCAATCTGGCACAGCGGTACAATTTAGCCCTGGGAGTCATTCAGCAGTGGTGAGTCAATCTGGCACAGCGGTACAAAGCCTGGGAGTCATTCAGCAGTGGTGAATCAATCTGGCACAGTGGTACAATAACCCCGGGAGTCATTCAGCAGTGGTGAGTCAATCTGGCACAGCGGTACAATAACCCCCAGGAGTCATTCAGCAGTGGTGAATCAATCTGGCACAGCGGTACAATAACCCCCGGGAGTCATTCAGCAGTGTGAGTCAATCTGGCACAGCGGTACAATAGCCCCGGGAGTCATTCAGCAGTGGTGAATCAATCTGGCACAGCGGTACAATAACCCCCGGGAGTCATTCAGCAGTGGTGAGTCAATCTGGCACAGCGGTACAATAACCCCGGGAAGGAGTCATTCAGCAGTGGTGAGTCAAATCTGGCACAGCGGTACAATAACCCCCGGGAGTCATTCAGCAGTGGTGAGTCAATCTGGCACAGCGGTACAATAAACCCCTGGGAGTCATTCAGCAGTGGTGAGTCAATCTGGCACAGCGGTACAATAACCCCCGGGAGTCATTCAGCAGTGTGAGTCAATCTGGCACAGCGGTACAATAACCCCCGGGAGTCATTCAGCAGTGGTGAATCAATCTGGCACAGCGGTACAATACCCCCCGGGAGTCATTCAGCGTGGTGAGTCAATCTGGCACAGCGGTACAATAACCCCCCCGGGAGTCATTCAGCAGTGGTGAGTCAATCTGGCACAGCGGTACAATAAACCCCGGGAGTCATTCAGCAGTGGTGAGTCAATCTGGCACAGCGGTACAATAACCCCCGGGAGTCATTCAGCAATGGTGAGTCAATCTGGCACAGCGGTACAATAAGCCCCGGGAGTCATTCAGCAGTGGTGAGTCAATCTGGCACAGCGGTACAATAAGCCCCGGGAGTCATTCAGCAGTGGTGTGTCAATCTGGCACAGCGCTACAATAAGCCCCGGGAGTCATTCAGCAGTGGTGAGTCAATCTGGCACAGCGGTACAATAAGCCCTGGGAGTCATTTAGCAGTGGTGAGTCAATCTGGCACAGCGGTATAATAACCCCGGAAGTCATTCAGCAGTGGTGAGTCAATCTGGCACAGTGGTACAATATAACCCCCGGGAGTCATTCAGCAGTGGTGAGTCAATCTGGCACAGCGGTACAATAAGCCCTGGAGTCATTTAGCAGTGGTGAGTCAATCTGGCACAGCGGTACAATAAACCCCGGGAGTCATTCAGCAGTGGTGAGTCAATCTGGCACAGCGGTACAATAACCCCCGGGAGTCATTCAGCAATGGTGAGTCAATCTGGCACAGCGGTACAATAACCCCGGGAGTCATTCAGCTGTGGTGAGTCAATCTGGCACAGCGGTACAATAACCCCGGGAGTCATTCAGCAGTGGTGAGTCAATCTGGCACAGCGGTACAATAAGCCCCGGGCGTCATTCAGCAGTGGTGAGTCAATCTGGCACAGCGGTACAATAACCCCTGGGAGTCATTCAGCAGTGGTGAGTCAATCTGGCACAGCGGTACAATAACCCCGGGAGTCATTCAGCAGTGGTGAGTCAATCTGGCACAGCGGTACAATAAGCCCCGGGAGTCATTCCGCAGTGGTGAGTCAATCTGGCACAGCGGTACAATTAGCCCCGGGAGTCATTCAGCGGTGGTGAGTCAATCTGGCACAGCGGTACAATAACCCCCCGGGAGTCATTCAGCAGTGGTAAGTCAATCTGGCACAGCGGTACAATAACCCCCGGGAGTCATTCAGCAGTGGTGAGTCAATCTGGCACAGCGGTACAATAACCCCCGGGAGTCATTCAGCAGTGGTGAGTCAATCTGGCACAGCGGTACAATTAGCCCTCGGGAGTCATTCAGCAGTGGTGAGTCAATCTGGCACAGCGGTACAGTAACCCCCGCGAGTCATTCAGCAGTGGTGAGTCAATCTGGCACAGCGGTACAATAAACCCCGGGAGTCATTCAGCAGTGGTGAGTCAATCTGGCACAGCGGTACAATAAGCCCCAGGAGTCATTCAGCAGTGGTGAGTCAATCTGGCACAGCGGTACAATAACCCCCGGGAGTCATTCATCAGTGGTGAGTCAATCTGGCACAGCGGTACAATAAGCCCCCGGAGTCATTCAGCAGTGGTGAGTCAATCTGGCACAGCGGTACAATAAGCCCCGGGAGTCATTCAGCAGTGGTGAGTCAATCTGGCACAGCGGTACAATAACCCCGGGAGTCATTCAGCAGTGGTGAGTCAATCTGGCACAGCGGTACAATTAGTCCCCGGGAGTCATTCAGCAGTGGTGAGTCAATCTGGCACAGCGGTACAGTAACCCCCCGCGAGTCATTCAGCAGTTGTAAGTCAATCTGGCACAGCGGTACAATAACCCCCGGGAGTCATTCAGCAGTGGTGAGTCAATCTGGCACAGCGGTACAATAATCCCCCAGAGTCATTTCAGGACAAATCTTTGGCTCCCAAAACCATTCTCGGTGTAACGTCCCTAAGTTCCTCCATGTCCCAAATCACCCCCGGCGGGTGACACGGGTACTTGTCCAAACTCACCCGCAGGGAAGTGACTCCAGACCGATCCTCCCTTTGTGTTCCCCAATCACTCCACTCCTTCAGATGTCTCAAAGTGTCCCCAACGAGAAAACGTGTCAATCAGAGCACAAATACCTGACTTCAAAAGTCGGGGAGGAGGGGGGGGCGGTGGGGGTCTGGGCCCAAGCCAGAACTGCTTCCCACCCTGTTCTTCAATTCCTCCAGGAGAGTGCTCTGGGACCTGGTCCTGAAACAAACCGGGGGGGGGGGGGGGGGGGGGGGGGGGATAGAGGCCTGTGCCCAGACTTCCCCACCCTGTCTGATAAATGACCCACACAAGTCGACATGAGCCATGAGATTCATTCCATGTCATCTCGTGTTTATTTTCAGCTGCAGTGCTACCCCCGCCTTCTGGCTAGGCCGTAACTGCTAGGTGTCCGCGAGTGACAATGCTGTGCATTTCATGCGCCCAATCAGCGGATGTCACCATTTATGGAGCATGGGGGAATATAGTGGCAGTACATAATAACTGGGGGGGGGGGGGGGGGGGGGGGGGGATTTCCTTCCGACCTCCAGGTCCTGTAGACAGCATTTACACCGTGTGTATTGAAGGTGAGGAGGACTTTGAACAAAAACAAAGCGGAATCACATATCACATTGTTTAAGTGGCGTCTTCGTCTTCACCTCTGTCTCTTTCATTTATTACAAATGTGTCGGACCAGATGATTCACCGAACTGCTGACATTCTTCTGTTCTTGGGTACGTCATAAGAATGCAGGTCACCGGATGATCCACCCAGAATTCCCCGAAGATAGAGTATGGCTGCCTAAATGGCAGGGATAAAAAAAAGTCACACACATAAAACTCCACTGCCTGTCTATACAGGCAGTGTCCGCAGGAGTGTCAACCTGCGTATGCAGAAAGAAAGAATCCACACAGAAAGACTAGCCTTGTTTTTTCCACGAGGTCATGAACGAAAAAAGACGTCATGCTGACGGACAGACATTTCGTATTGATAATCGTTGACAAGACTCGCACAATAAAAAAAAAAAAGTGTCACCATGATTTCTACACAGAACTTGAGTTGATATGCCCGCCCTTTCTGTGCCGTCTCTCGACTAAGCACGGCCATTTTGTTCTTAAACAATTGATTTCTCCCAACATGTGTGCGATGCAGAAAACTCAACCGATCAAGAACTAGAGGGATGGTACTCGATCAGAAACAGCCATCATGCTTAGTGCCGAGTTTCACTCTTCAGCCACATCTGATTTTACCGCTGAGGCTCCTGGCAGCTTAGTCGGATCATCGACAGGTGCAAAATGTAGGCACTTGTTTTGCTTAACGGACTCAGCTCATCTGTATGTGGCCATTTCATGGGGAAATAAGACGTTTATACTGACGAACACACACACACACACACACACACACACACACACACACACACACACACACACACGCACACGGAGAAGCAAAAAGAAAACAAACCGATAAATGTTTAAAACAGGTAACCACAATCTCAAAAGCTGTCTTTACAAAAAGCGTTTGTGCTGGCGTAAAATGTAGTTGAACAGTGAACACCAGCGCTAAGGAACTGGTGAGGGTGGGAGGGACGGGATAGAAATGTTTTCCTTTCATACCCCCTCCGATACAAAAGCTTCCTTCCGTCATGTATCATGGCCTTCTCGGCTGCAGAAAATAAGGAGAACGCTCTAAGACGATAAGGAAACATTCAGTGGCTTTAGGTTCCACTAAATGATCCTTAACATTATAAAGAAACATTCAGAGGCTTTAGGTTTCAATAAATGAACCTTAAAATTTTGACGGAAACCACATGCACTGGAAGGGGTATGAACGGAAATCTTTCCCACAGAGCCATAAGTACCTGCAGCTGACGCAGGCGATCCTCTAACCGACACACTTTGTCCTCCAGGTGAGTGCAGCGCATGCGCGAGACTCGCTCACTCTTCTCCACGTGGCTCAGCTGGGTCCGCAGGTTCAAGCCCTCCAGGGTCAGCTCCTGCAGGCGCACGCTCTGTTCGTGAATCAGGGCTTTGTCCTTCCGGGCCAGCACGTGCAATTTTTTCGCGGTCTGTCTCCACGTCTTTTAACTGCAAAAATAAACAAAGTAATTGATCGAAATAACCCATCACCAACTTACCATCCGACAAAAGAACTTAATGGAACAATAGTTAGATAAATTGTTTTAATTGGTTTCATTTTGATTTTTAAAAAATAGAAGCATCAACTACTGAAAATGAAAATTAAACGCAATGTTCTCTGTTTCTTCCCCTGTCTGTCTCTCTCTCTGTCTCTCTCTCTCTCTCTTCTCTCTCTCTCTCATGTGCATATCACCACCATCATTACCAACCTGCAAATCACTACCGTCGCATTCCCGTCATCATAAAGTGTCTCATGTTACTGAACAATTGTAACTGAAACATTTTCACACCCCGTGATTTTCTGTCTTTCGCTGTCCCCGCCTCCTTCCTACCCTCTCCCCCTTTTTCATTGTTTCCTTGTTGTTGTCGTTGTTGTTGTTGTTGTTGTTTGTTGTTTGCAACGTGACAGTATCTTAAATGACTAACAAACTATGGACACGTGTTTCATACAGGCAGGAACATCAATTACTGCTCAGGGTTCATCGGCTCTGCCGTAAACAAGCCCATCTCCCTCTCCCTCCCCCTTCCTTATCCCTCCCTTCCCGCCTCTCCTGCCCCACCGTCTTTCTCCTCCCCACGCCTTCCCTCCTCCCCCTTTCTCCCCGCCCTTCGTCAGCAAGGTGTGTGTCTACGTCACCTGTTGCTGCAGGTAGGTCTGCAAGTTCTCCAGGTCTGCAATTCGTTTCCGGAGGATCTCGGTCACTTTGTCCCCCACCATCTTCTGTCTGGACACCACAGACACCAGGCGGTATCACTTCAGCGTCTTCTGTCTGCACACCAGACAGCGTCACTTCAGCGTCTTCTGTCTGCACACCAGACAGTGTCACTTCAGCGTCTTCTGTCTGGACACCAGACAGCGTCACTTCAGCATCTTCTGTCTGGACACCACAGACACCAGACAGTGTCACCCGAGACAAAAATGAACAGGAAAATTCAAAAAGGGCCACTGAGCAGACAGAGAGAGAGAGAGAGAGAGAGATACGCTTCAGACGCGTTAGGTACGTTTTCATTGACAATGGCTTACATTGCCTTTATGTCAAAGGATTGTACATTAATATTTGCAGCGCCGAAAAAACAAGTTTATAATGCAAAGAAACATGAATTGTAACGGATTACGTAAATATTAATGATGAGGCTTGAAGCCATGTAGAGAAACAGAAAATAATGACGTGCTTTTTCGTCACAAGAATGAACATGTAGTTGTTGTTGTTGTTGTTTTAATTAACAACATGATCACAGACACAAGTGCCTCACCCATGCATACATATTCACTGTTATACACTTTACTGCACTGTCACATCTATCATTACCGCCCGCCTCATCATTAGCTAAACTAGTGAAGAAAACAAAACCATTTTTTTACTAGGGTCATCAAGCTTGTTGAATACCTGAAAACAAACTCAAACATCAGCTCTTACCGAGCATTTCTTTTTCCTAGCATTTGATGCTTATGCCACATACTTAGCCAGTAGAGTTATTATCCTATTATTGTCAGAGGTCAACAAACTATATAGGTTATGATTTTCTGTCGCATTAATATTAAAAAAAAATTGAGACTTCTGTCCGATATCCTTATAAGCTGCACAATAGAATATAAAGTAGTCTTCATTTTCTCTCGTACCATCTGTACACATTACACACAAATCGTTTACAATGCCTTCGGGATTAAATCATCTTTTGTTTGCTTTAGTCCAAATGTGCTACTTCTAAATCTAGCAAGCATATCCCTATGCCATTTATTGGTAACTACAGTCAGAAATTTTCAGGTTTTAAAATACTTTTAAACGAATGGAACCAGGAATACTTCATGTCATCTTCCATCTTGGAATACATATTTTTGTTTATAGCATGCGATGACACGGTCTTTAAATTCCAACATAAATGCTCTTTCATCGCCAACCCCTTGACTGAACCAAATCACACCAAATCCGTTTACTGTCAATACCTGCTTTATAGTAGCAATCCAGTTCTGCTTTCCTAGCTCAGATTGCCGTAATAACATATCGTATGCTTGTCTACATAATCTGCTTGCAGGTAGTTGGGTACGTTTTAACCAATATCTAACGCATTCCCAAAAGATCGAATGAAAAAGAGGATATCTTCCAGAATCACCGTATTCCATTGTATTTGATGAGTGCAAATGGAATATTTAGAAACCGTTTTAATCGCAAAAGTATGTACTTTTTCCATCTGCAGATTTTCTAGTCCCCATATTTCTGCTGCATATGTTAGCATTGGTTCTACTTGCGTATCAAATAATTTCCAAAATAAAGAGGGATCAATTGCATTTTTTTTTTCATTGCTCTTAGAATTTCTATTACTCCTTTCTTCCCTTTCCTAAACGTTTCAGACCATCCGGAATGTAAACTAACTTCGTTGTAAAGATCGTTCCGAGGTATTTGTATGCACTGGTTACATTTACCTCAGCATAAGAGTAATACCGTTTTTCGCTCTGAGACAAGTAACCACCCATGAGAAAAAAATAGTATGTTTGTCTTATCTAAATTAACAGTTATTGTAATCTATCTGTCTCACACTTCAATATATCAAGCTGATTCCGTAAACAAACAGCAGTGCTTGAAACTAAAATTACATCGTCAGCAAATAGCAACATGAATAGTTCAACAGCTCCAGGGATCATCTGTACACCATGTCTACCTTTTCTGGACATTTCAAGGGTTAATTCATTTATAGAAAAAAAAAAAAATGCAAACAGCTGTGGACTCACAAGGCAGCCTTGTTTTACGACAAGTGGACATGAAAATAAATCAGAATAAACATTCTTTTCACACACACAAGCAATGACCGATTCGTATATCCCACAAAGCGCCAGGTACAATTTAACACCAGTTCTTCTCAGGATATGCCATAACATATTTCTATGTATAGAGTCAAACGCCTTTTTGAAGTCCACAAAAGCGACATACAGTTTAGTGCTCTTCATGAGAAACTTTTGTACTAACGCATACAAAGTAAAAATATGGTCAATAGTGCTGTTACCTGCTCGAAAATCTGCTTGTTCATCAACTGTCTTCTGTCTCTCTGCCCAATTTGTTAATCTTTTGTTCAAAATATAAGTGTACACTTTTCTAACTACACTTGTAAGAGCTACAGCTCTGTAATTATCTGGACTATTTGCATCCCCCATTTTATAGATCGGTACAATAATTGATTTCGACCATCCCTTGGGAAATGACCCATTGTCAAATAATGTGTTGAAAATGAAACCAAAAGTTTAGGACGGATTCATTTACATGTCTTAACATGTCACTAATTATTTTATCTGATCCAGCACTTTCCACATTTTTCAGATGCCTAATACTTGATTTCACTTCTTCTAATGTGATGGGATCATTAAATAAAGGTTCACCCAACATTGCTTCGACTTCAACGTCTTCTGTATTTGCAACGTCGTGTTCATTCTCAAATGAGTTGAATGCCCTACAAAAATGGTCGTGCCACTGTTGTGAAGAGCTATTTCATTATAGATAACAGCCTTTCTATCAATTGACCTGATTGTCGTCCAGAACAATCTTGGATCATTTATCGTCTATTTACTTTTGCTGGTTTTTTTCCGTCAAATGCCTTTTTCTTTTCTTTCCTCAGTTCAATGTATTGTTTTCCTATCTTCAATATAAATGTTGTCTTCTTCTCAGTTTTTCCTTTGACTGTTCTAGCTCTCTGAAATTGTTGAAACAGTCTTTTGACAATTTTTTTTTCTTCTCATCAGATTCATCATCAAACCATCGTTAGCTGTTCTTTTCTTCCTACTTGCCATCCTAATCATCCATGCAGCAGCTCCATATAAAGCATTCGAAAAATGTTCAACACACTCATTCACATCATTAACTTAAATATCCGTGGCTGTGGCAATACTCTCTTTAAATTCGTCAGAATTTAACTCGTCTGTAAACATCTGTACGTTTTTCATCTGACCATATTACTCTCTCTCTTCACTGGTGATGGGTATAGATGGCATATCTTTTCTGACTGGACATTGTTTCCATGTAAGCTGCACTGGTAAATGCCATGACAAAAGACTATCATTCACTTTTAAATTGCAGTCAGAAGCTATTTCTCTTGACACCAGAAAATAATCAATAACACTACACCCATGTGGAGATACGAAAGTAAATTCTCCTTCTGTGTCAGTGCTACATGAACCATTTACAATCGAAAGATGAAACAGAAAACAAAAATCCAACAACGACTGTCCAAAATTGTTCACAATTACATCCTTGGAACAACGTTTCATGTAATAATCTTCATCCTCATCATCTGCACACTGTACATAATTAAACATCTGCTCCTCTGTAGGTTGTTCATTACCTGTCCTACGAAGTCTCCAACATGAAGTAAACATTTTCATACTTGATAGTTTGCAATACATTTTCTTCAAGATCTGTTCAGTTCCTTGTTACTGTAAAGTGGTCATCCTTCTGGGAATACATAACACGGAATAAGAATAACATCTTTATTAACTCCAAAGACACATTTATTTAACCGCGCAACCACCACATTCTCACCACTAAATTCAATTTCTTCCACACAGTCAGCAAACTGTTTTCTGATAAGTAATAAAACACCTCCAGAATTTCTACCGTGGGATGACATTTTTTTTTTTTGGCAGGGGAGCTAAATGTTATGTACTCATTAAAGACGCTAATGAAGTCAAAAGAGGCATCAATGAAAGTTTCCGTTCAACATATAATGTCGAAATCTGAAGCAAAATTTACAAAAGAAATGTCAGCAAGTTTTTTTATACAGATTTTCAACATTATAATTCAGAATTTGAGTTCAGACACTTGATGACCTGGCCTATCCTATCTACATGTGTTTGTGCAGGAGCGCAAGGCGCGACCACACGTTGCTGGGGCAGGTGATTTATTCAAACAACTAGCCTGCCTGCTGAGGTAAGTATGCATCCTCGCTTGTTGTTTCTCTCTACTTGCCGACTTCGCACGACTGTTTGCACGTGGCCCCAACGCTTGTCGTCCGCCACGCACATTTCTGTCCAGTTGGAGTGCAGCAGTACTGGCACTCACTTCGTCACGTCACGCTGGCGTGTTGCACGGGCTCTAGACTGGAGTTCTCATCACGGGTCTGGGTAGCGGGATTTTGCGGTCATTACCTGCGGGCTGGTCACATGGCGGGGAAACCCCCCTAGTGACGTGACCACTGGCAATGGGTGGGAATTCCTGGGTGGGGAAGGGGGAGGGGTGACTGTGATCTGAGTGCCGGTGGGTGGGGGAGGGATTATTCTTCCTGGTGCTGTCACCTGTTCCTGCAGTCACCTCCGCATAACTTTTGTCCTCATTCCTACGAGGCCAACTGTCAGTTTCCCCTTCACAAAAAAAGCTGCTTTGCCTTCTCTCTTTGCGGTGGCTATTACGTTCATTTGTCTGTGGGTCAGATCATTTGCTATCCTTATCCCCTTCCTCTCTAACTTTCCCCTGAACTCTCTGTCTCTGATCAACATCATTTTATCCTTCCATCGTTTAAACTTGATGATCATCGTTTTTGGTTCTCCTGTCTTCTCTCTTCCTGTTCTATGTGCCCGAACTATGTCCTCTTCTATCCACTCCCTGGTCCCATCTACCCTGTTCAGTGCCTCGCACACTGCCCTAGCACATGCATCATAATCCTCTCTTTCACCATGTACAACAGGGGCAACACCAAACATACGGAGGTTATCTCGACGTGTGAATTCCTCCAATCTGTCAATCTCATCATGCATTCTATTCATTTCTTCTTTCAGCCCTCCACAACAGTACACATTCTGACACATTCTTCTTTACCGTCCGTAACATCTGCATACAAATCACTCAGATCAGAAGTAATATCAACTCTGCCATGCAGTCTAGTGTTCTCACTTTCTAGTTCATCACAACGTTCATTAATTGCTTCACATTTTTCTGATACTTTTCTTAAGTCGTTCTTAATGTCACTCAGTTCATCTCCAATGGCCTTGTTCTGTTGTGCTTGCTCCTCCCTCTGTTGACTTAATTGTCTGTTTTGTTCGTCAAACGGTGATTGAAGCTGCTGAGATTGGAGTTCCGATAGCTGCCAGAATTTCTGACACTGCCCCTGAAGTAAACTGTCTCCTTCAACTGTCAACAAGTCCGACCCCAGTTTTCTCGCTCTTTTCCGTGCGTTCCACGTGCTGCCCGTCCACTGGCCCTGGGTTGACCTCGACGTCGTTACTCAGAAAGAGTCGCCATGCCGAGAACACAGCGTTGACCGCACACATGGAAAAGACGACTGGCACGTGCAGGTAAACTTTACACAGTGTGTCACTGTCACTGTTCAATTCAACATACACATTCCCCCCACATGGCATTGTCCCTTTGATTATTCTGTAATCCTGGATAATGGAATGAAGGTAAAATTGTACACCACCACTGTGTTTGATGTTAAACTGTAAATAAAGTTTGCTCCAATACAATAAGCACACACGCCATAAGAATGTCGGTCAGTGTCACATCCACTTCACCATCGCCCACCTGTGTTGTCCCACGTTTGAACGTGAACACACCTCGACTGGAGGATTGAAAGAGGCCAATACAGGCCCTCCACGCATTCAGTTCAATTATAATTCAGCACTTCTTGTACCAAAAACACAATGTAGTTCAACACAGCACGATAATTCTCTGTAGTTTCAGGACAGCTCCGCCAAATTCACTTTCACTTGGTAGTCTCATTCGGCAGCTGCTCTCAAGTCGCCATCTTGCCACACACCCCCGAGAGAGAGAGAGAGAGAGAGAGAGCACGGGAATAGAGCAGGAGTAAGGCGCGGGGGGAGGGGGTGAAGGGAGTGCGCATGAAAAGAAAAAAAAAAAGGGGGGGGGGGGGAGGCAATGCAAGCATCGACTCACTATTTGGCTATGTGAGGTATTTATCTAGAATTTGTTTTTCTCGGGCGAAGAGGTTGTCAGGTCAGCGACTGCACTTGTCCTGATTTCTGAGGGTCAACGGCCTCCCCACTGACCTGAACAAAGAGGCACTGTAGTGATTCGCTTCAGTTGATGCTGTTTTTGTTGCCCAGCCTACCACGAAGGGCCATATCAGGGCTGGCATTTCGCCAGTGTCGACTCCGCACTTGCTTGTTTAAAAAAAATACAGCCAAGGGGAATGGGGGGGGGGGGGGGGGGGGGGGGGGGGGGGGGGAGGAAAGAGAAAAAGTGAGGCGAAGAAACAAGACAAGAGAGAGAGAGAGAGAGAGAGAGAGAGAGAGAGACAGACAGACAGACAGACAGACTGACTGACTGACTGACTGGCTGGCTGGCTGGCTGGCTGGCTGATGACTGGCTGACTGGTGGCTGACTGACTGACGGACAGACAGACAACAGAAAAAGACAGTGAGATATAAACGGCTTATCAGATGCTACATGATTTTGATGTCAGGAGGAAGTGTCATTGTGTCCAGTGTACGTAGCTGTGTGGCTATGGGTTTGGGCAGGGACCCACAGTGTCAGTGAGTGAATAAGCGTGTCAGGTCGACGTTCAGTTGATTGCAACAGGCAGGGATGTCATAAACATATTCAATACAGGAACAGAGTTGTTGTCCAGGGCTCGCCAAGGGCAAACGGGAGAGTGTAGACATCCGACAAAATCAACGTATCCTGCTCCCCTCCCCCTCCTCCCCGTCCCTCCTCTTTGATCTCGATCGGCACCAAAACACAACGCAAAATTTGGAGAAAAAAAATTGGTCTTTTTACTGTTACATGGAAAGGGAAAGAAAGAACTGCCTGGTAATCTTTAATTTCATCTCATCTCAACTTCTCTGAAAAAAAAAGCACATTGTGATATATAGAGAACTTTTACCGACAAGGGAAGTAACAGCAGGCAGGCACTGAACGAGCTAATTCCTCCGTACTTTTTGTTGGTGGCGGTTTGGTTTTTGTTTGTTTGATTTTGAAATAAAGTATGGAAAATACAAAATGACAACAATAATATCGGTAGAAAGTTTTAGACATTATTTTGTGACTGTATTTACATTTTGTAAACTGTAACTTGAAAGGGCTCATAGCCGACGGACATGTTTTGCAAATATGAAACAGCAGCAAATCCCTCAGAGGATTTGGTCGCCCCCCACCCCTACCGATCTGCACCAACATGAAATGAATTCGTCCTTGGGACACATTCTGTCTATCCACCAAGTGACGTTCAAGTCGGTGCCACAGTTTTTGCCTTTTTATTGTTGAGAGACACACAGACAAACAAATGAATTGTTGAGAGACACACAGACAAACAAATGAATTGTTGAGAGACACACAGACAAACAAATGAATAGATTAATGCAAGTGAAAGCAGGACTTCGCTGGCAAAGTTGAAAAGAACACAAAAACAAAAAACAGAGAAACGGGTGCATAAGTGGCAAAATGCTCTCCCCCAGCTGAAAAAAGAGTAGGAACAACTGTTCTGTATCGACACAAATGTGAGCACACACACACACACACACACTCTCTCTCTCTCTCTCTCTCTCTCTCTCTCTCTCTCTCTCTCTATATATATATATATATATATATATATAAATGCACGGGCACAAACGTGCAAAAAAAACAAAATTTAAGAAGTCTTACCGTTCCGAACTGATCTGTTCCCTTAACTTTTCACACAATTAGCACAAAGCCAGCGGTGTAGACAGGATTCACAACTGCAGACTACTCCAAGACTTTCAGATTCGTTGGAGCGAGAGAACCACCATGGTCGGCGAGAGGACAGGTGGGTGGGTGGGGGGGGGGGGGGGGGGGGGTGTGAGAGTGCCAGGTGAGGTGGAGGGAAGAACGGGGGTGGGTGGGCGGTTGGTGGGAATAGAGCAATCTTGGGGGAGGGAGGGGAAAGGGGGGGGGGGGGGGGGGGGTAAAAAGCAGCAATCTTTGGTGTAATCTTTCTGATCGTTTTCGCTATTTGTACCCCTGCCTCTTGAGTTTCTGACCCTACCGCTGGGCTCAGTAATCCGTTTGATCATGGAGAGGAGAGAGAGAGAGAGAGATTCCGGCTGTTTGTACATGGGCCATTACGCCGCATGAAATGGTACACCTAAGTGTGTGCGCGTGCGCCTGTGTGTGTGTGAGAGAGAGAGAGAGAGAGAGTGAGAGAGAGAGAGAGAGAGACTGTGTGTGAGAGAGAGAGAGAGTGTGTGTGTGTGTGTGTGTGTGCGCGCGCGCGCGCGCTTAGGACAGACAGATAGACACACAGGCAGACAGACAAAGGTAATGACTAGCATATTGTTTATTTATGCATGTGCTTTTGCTTCAAAATGATACAGAGAACAAGAGAGAGAAAGGCGTGGATTTAAAAAAAAAAAAAAGGGGGGGGGGGTTTGGTGGACAAGGGGGCGGAGGAGAGGCGGAAGTAAAAAAATAATACGATTGCATGCACACAGTGTCACTGATCTTCATTTCAAACAAAGACAATTAGCTTTTTTTGTTTTCTCTCCACCCCTCCACAAACTTTTACTCACCCACCTCTCTCTCTCTCTCTCTCTCTCTCTCTCTCTCTCTCTCTCTCTCTGCACCTTTCAGTCTCTCCTCTCTCATTTTATCTGATCTTCATTGTCATACGTTTCTTATGTAGCAAAAATAAACGTGCATTAGTTGGAATGCGAACTGGTTTTACAAAGTAAAACAGGGTCATCAGGCAATAGACAAAATAACATCAGTGGCTGAAACGCACACACACACACACACACACACACACACACACACACACACACATGTACACACACACACAGACTGACCGAGTGACTGAAACCAGTTTATTGTCAGATTAACTCTCATGGTTGTACACACACACACACACACACACACACACACACACACACACCAGCCTTTTTGCGACGCGAACTATGGGGGTCAAAAACGGAACCAGCACCAGCAGGCGAGAACGCTATCAAGCGCGACAACTCACAAAAAAGAAGAAAAAAAAAAAAGGGGGGGGGGGGGGGGGGGGGGGGGGGGGGGCACACCGCGGTTCCCCCATCGGCTTGGCGGCCATAATACGAGCTTTTTCTCCCTGCAGACTGCATTACGTGTGAGCGGCCATTTTATAACGAGTAGATAGGAACAGGCTGTGGTAATGTTGACACCAGAAACAATGAACAACTGGGGTGAACAACTGCACACCGGGGGGGGTGTTCACAACTGATGTAGGATTTAATCAAACAATTGGGGTGAACAACTGTACTGGGGGAGTTCACCACTGATGTAATGATTTGATTAAAAAGAACAAAAAGAGACACACCTGCTCACCTGTTGGCAGTTGTACAATGCGCGTCAGAAATTGTAGAAAAAAGATTTTGTTTTAAAGCCGAATTTGCATTGTTTAAGCAAAAATATCGCAATTCTGATATTACTGGAAAAAAATGACAAACATGTAAGAAGTGCCAATCACTGTGACGAAAAAAAAAAACACCAATGACGTTCAATCAGAAGAATTTATCACGCAATTTGTTTCATCCCACCCATCCCCCCCCCCCCCCCCCCCCCCCAAAAAATCGGGCCTCTGAGCCAGAAATCGAGCACTTTATTCCGCAGGGGGCAAGGGGGATAATCAACGAAATTGGAGTGACAAAGTAATGTCAAAATTCAAAAACAAATAAAAAGTATTCTATATTAACGATCGATAAATGAAAGGATCTATATACAGTAAGTGTCAGTGCCGCTTCAGGTAAGCTTATCTGGAATACAGAAGGATCTGGGCGCCCTCCCCCAGTGGTTGGACAAGTACAACGTACCTTAAATGATTTTCTTTGCTAGCCAGGGGAGGGAGGGGGAGGCGAATCCCAAGGCACCCCCTCCCCCTCCCCTCGCAACCCCTTTCATCCGAACTTAAGCGTAAAAACGTATGAAACATTTCGTGATTATATAACGAAAGCAACAGACTTTCATACTAAAAAGTTGAAGTAGTGACTGCTGTACTCGTTTCAAATAGGTAAAGGGAAAAGATGGTAAAAAGAGTACCTGGAGAGGGGATGACCGACGTTTCATACTGTTTGATTTGAACAGATACCCCTGCTTTAAGTTCAAACAGATACCCCTGCTTTAAGTTTCAAACAGATACCTCTGCTTTAAGTTAACACAGATACCTCTGCTTTAAGTTAACACAGATACCTCTGCTTTTAGTCAGAATATAGTTACAAGAAAAACGATAGTCATTTGAGTGCCATCCCCTCAAAAAAGAGCCTCAGTCTGAATAAATTATAAATATCATGGTAATGGACAGAAGGCTCTTCGTTCTTGAAGTCCGGAAATGCTTCGATTTATTAAACATTTTTTCACATGACCTCGGTCATACGGCTGAAAATACCCCAGAATGTCACGTACAAGGAGTGGGTTATTTTCAGTCACAACTGTATCATTTTTATAACGACCTCGGAGCTTTCTTTGGTCTCCGCCGATATACCGCAAACAACATGTCCCTACAGCCCTTGCAGAATCGTAACGAAAACTTGAACACATGAAATGATAACACTACATTTTCGTCAACGTTTTTGTCCTGAAACCACATTCACTTGCTCTTAGTGAAGTCTGAGTCGAATCCAAAAGAATACTTGGTCAGATGTGTTTTCGTCATGTCCCGGAGACATGCCCTTTTAACATCTCGCTACTGCTTTCTATTTTACCGGGTCCGATCCAACGTTTCATATTTTTTCAAACTGAAGTGTGTCATTGACACAGTAAATCCACTGATTTAGCGGTTTGGTCAGCATATTTTTCAAAAACAGAACAAATTTACCGTGCACTGGGCTCATGTCCGATCGACACCACCGACCTTTTGGGGATAAAAATATACCGCACTGCTTGTTTCAGCCATCTGCAATTTGTATCCGTTCGCCGGGTCACGTGTTCTTCAACGGACACAAAACCAGGAGCAGACGATGTCAGAAAGGCGATGAATCAGTAAACGTTTATTCACAGCCACCAATGTTTACCTCGACACAACTGACACTTAGAATCACACATGCGCAAAATATAATGAAAACCATTTCTGATTGGCCTCGTGGTGAACGCTAACTGCCTTCAAGATATGTGTGAAACACACTGCTGAACACGAAAGTGCCAACCGTTACGTAGGCGGCTTCGTTTCCCATCACTTCATTTGAATTTCCGTCAGTTCTGCTGTTACTACTGTCCCCACCGAGGAAATGCCAGAAATCACATCTGACACTTACGTTTTACGTGTAAGAAAGTAAAACCGATCACAAGCGATACAAATTAGGTTTGGTTGTTCTTATGCTTTATGACGTTGTGGACCGTGATAGAGGGGGCGTCTCAATGGTCAGTTACTTCAATATTGTAAACTCACAGTCGGTTGTGAATATTGTCCTAAAATTCTAGCATTGTGTTGTTCAAAATGTATCATTTCATGAAAGATGTTATATCATATAATGCATAAAGTTGAGTGAAAAGTAAGAGTTTGATATAAGTTAACTGCTATTACTGCTAGAATGACTGATCAAGTCTAAAAATACAGTTTTAATTTGAAATCAGATTCAAGGCGTTCTGTGTTGTTATCATTATCATTTATTTTTTTTAAATATCTCATTCAACTGAAACTCCTGGAGTAATTTTTCAGTCCATCCATAAGCCACTCCCACCCCCACCACACCACACACACACACACACACACACACACACACACACACACACACACACACACACACACATCATAATTTAATGTCCCGTCACACAAATTGGTGATTGAAGACATTTTGAAATGACCTTTTTTTTTTATTGAGATGTCATCATGAGAGAGAGAGAGAGAGAGAGAGAGAGAGAGAGAGAGAGAGAGAGAGAGAGAGATCACGTAGTGTAATAAAAAAAAAAATTGGACAGAATCCACAAAGGGAGATGGAAAGAGAATTAAATGTTATAGGAGAAAGCAGAAAAGAAACAAAAGTGTAATAAAAGAATGGAAAGAATCCGCAAAGGGGGATGGGGAAGAGAATTAAACGTTATAAGGAGAAAGCAGAACGAAACAAAAATATGGCCTAACTGGATGATTTGTAGCGCTAAAGATAAAAACAAAAAATAATGATTTTTATGCTGAATGATATATTTGACTACATATATGTACATTACACGATACAGTTCCCATGAGGCTGTCTTTTCCAATTTGCTTTTAAAAACTTGTAAACTTTTGTGTCAGTGCCAGTCAGACTGTAGCATTGTGCAAAGCTTTCTTGATTGTTTATGAACTGATCTGTTTAAAATTCAGTATCAAGTTGTTCCAATGAGCACTTCTGGTTTTCCGCAAACATGTGGACTGCAGTGGCTCATATCACCAAAGCACCTGTATAAGGGGTTCTCCCTTCTATTTTTCATATTTGATCGACTTAAAAATGAATAACTAAGTATGGTTTGACCATCCTGTTTGCTTTTGAAACTGATCTTATTCATGTTTTTATTGCATTTATACTTACTGTTGTAAAAAAAATATTATCCACTATTCTTTTTATGTCCATACAGGAAAGTGTTACAACTGACCCTTGTCCATTGTTTCAAGAATAAAGGAACAAAAGATACACTGACTATTTGTGCATGCTTACTTTTTTCTTGAAATGAGCAGGCTGACTTGTTTTTATGTTCCTTAGCAGCTGTAGTGGATGTTTACATAATAATACACCATAATGTACAAACAGGAGCTGGTGTCAGACGTGATGACGGACATGAAAACTCTACCTCATTCTTCACTTTACAAACTGACAGAACTGCTGACTTTTAACATCATCTTAGTAATATCATCCAGTGTTCCAGAAAGCCCCAGTTTCACAACCCTTGGTCTGGCATTGCTGCACCGTTACAGACATTTTTCATGTCCAGCAACACAACTGATTTATCACTGGGTGATCTGATATTTTTCATGTCATCAGAAATAATTCAAGTTCGGCGTCTGTTGAAAAAAACGGAGACACGGTGAAGTAGAACTTTTGATACCTTCTTGGGCTTGAACAGACCTTGACAGTGTTTTTTCCCCTGAACGTCAAATAGACTGTCAACACCTTGACAGTGTTTTATTTTCTTCACGTCTATATATACTGTTAAGACCTCGACAGGAAGTCCAGACCCACAGGGCAAGGACAGAATCCCAGACCCACAGGGCAAGGAAAGAAGATCACGACCCACATGACAAGGAAAGAAGGTCACGACCCACAGGGCAAGGAAGAAGTCCAGACCCACAGGACAAGGAAGAAGCCCAGACCCACAGGACAGGAAAGAAGGTCACGACCCACAGGCCAAGGAAAGAAGCCCAGACCCAGGGCAAGGAAAGAAGGTCACGACCCACAGGGCAAGGAAAGAAGTCCAGACCCACAGGGCAGGGAAAGAAGCCCAGACCCACAGGACAAGGAAAGAAGGTCACGACCCACAGGCCAGGAAAGAAGCCCAGACCCACAGGGCAAGGAAAGAAGGTCACGACCCACAGGGAAAGGAAAGAAGTCCAGACCCACAGGGCAAGGAAGAAGTCCACATCCACAGGGCAAGGAAAGAAGTCCAGACCACAGAGCAAGGAAAGAAATCCAGACCTACAGGGCAAGGAAAGAAATCCAGACCCACAGGGCAAGGAAAGAGTCCAGACCCACAGAGCAAGGAAAGAAATCCAGACCCACAGGGCAAGGGAAAGAAGTCCAGACCCACAGGACAAGGAAAGAAGTCCAGACCCACAGGGCAAGGAAAGAAGTCCAGACCCACAGGGCAAGGAAAGAAGTCCATACCCACAGGGCAAGGAAAGAAATCCAGACCCAGAGGGCAAGTAAAGAAGTCCAGACTCACAGGACACAGGAAAGAAGTCCATACCCACAGGGCAAGGAAAAGAAGTCCAGACCCACAGGACAAGGAAAGAAGTCCAGACTCACAGGGCAAAGGAAAGAAGTCCAGACTCACAGGGCAAGATAAGAAGTCCAGACCCACACAGGTCCAGACCCAGAGGGCAAGTAAGAAGTCCAGACTCCACAGGGCAAGGAAAGAAGTCCAGACTCACAGGGCAAGGAAAGAAGTCCAGACTCACAGGGCAAGGAAAGAAGTCCAGACTCACAGGG